>WAAB01024892.1:0-65959 GCA_013389865.1 Piaya cayana
TGGTGATTCTATGATTCAAAAACTGTGTTGTAATATAGGATGATCGTGACTGAAGACATGAATTAGTGGAGTCTGTTTGTATTTATTTCTATATAATTAAAATATGTTTCCTACACATTCATTGAGTTTATGGCTTCGGTCCATATAAATATTTTAAAAGATGTTATTATTTACTCATTGAGTAGTCTGGGAAAAGTTGCTTTTAGCTTATTTCTACACTCTTCTGCAAGAAAACAGGGAATTCAGGTAAACTAATACAAAATATATATAACTAATACTACATCTGATATAATAACACTTATGCTTGAAGTTAAGCCTGTGTGCAACAGCTGGCAAACAAACTAAAATACTTTGAAAAATTTGAAAAGGAAAGAAAGAAATTTGACGTTGGATCAGTGGCATATCCACTATTGCAAAAGAGCAGTAAGAAAACTGCAAATTCTAACACTTTAATTAACAAAACTTTTTTCAAAATTTTACTAATTTGAATTTTAACACTTTTTTCAGCATTGAGGTAAATGTGATTTAATGAAAACCATATATGCCTATTTTAAAGACTTCAGATTGACTTTAACCTAATTTGTATTGCTGGAGCTGATGAGATGACTGATGAATAAAGCAACCAGGAAGCCCCTGAATTAGCTGTTAAATGAAGGCCCACAATAGAACTTTGGGTCTTGATGTGTGTTGAAATTCTTTCAAAGAATTTGAAATCTCCATTTGATTAGAAATTTTGGTAGAAGACTAAAAACGCTTATGGAAACTCAAGTGTTCACAGTTTTTAAGTGAATTTTTTAAAAACAGGTGTTCCACCTTGATGCCTAAGAGACCACTGTTATCAACACTGATACTCCCATTGCCTTGTGGAACAGCACTAAAATCCATTTTGCTGTCTTTAAGTCAGTTCTCATATCCTTGGAAAGTGCATTTTCTTCATCCTAATTACAATCTGAAACTTCATTTTATTCTGTGAAAGGAACTCTTTAATGAATCCAGTTAAAAAAAAAAGGCTTCTGTTTTGACTGCACTACTTTTCAGCAACTGCATTTCCTCAAGAATTAGAAAGCAGTGGCTTCATGCTCAATTTGCCATAACAAAGCTGCTGTAAAGTGAGTTGAATCACAGCTAAGGTACACCATCCTTTATACCCATAATTTCATGAGAAATCTAGAGATATTTTTTTGAAAAACTAGGTTCACCAAGAAGATACAGAAGCATATTCATTAGAATAAGTTTGAATTTAATCTTGTCTAAAACAAATTAACCTTTGTCACTCACAAACTTCAGTTGTTGAGTTTACAGACAGCAGAAATCAACTTGCGAAGATTGGAACTTAGAACCCTTTAATATGTAGTTGTGTATACTTTAAGTACATACACTGGAAACTTTTTTTGACTGCCTTTTCTTTGGTAAAAGTTTACATCAGCAGATTCAATTCAAATTGAATTTCAGTCTTAAACATAGTAGTTCTTGCTTACTTCAGCAATACTTATGTTTTTCAGTAAGCAAATAGAAGAAGAAATCTAACTGATGGATGTGGGAGTTATCTGAGAACTTAAGACTTTGAGACTCGAGCCTGCAGTGTTAAACATTTTGGTTAAATCTGTTAAAATGCCTAGTCACATAGTTGCAAACACTGAGAGATTTCACTTAACGGACATTAATAAACTACCCGCATACCTTAGTAACTTGTGTGGGTCATGACTACACAGTGCATACTAACATCTAATCACCTAGGGATTTCTGGAACATTAAAGAACAACTGAAACAAAGCAACACAGCATTGCACTTTGTTTTCTTCAGTTCATTGATATAACAAAATTTCTGTTGGATTTTCATGTAAATTGCCTCAGTCTGCATTTGCATTACAGATTTTTATTCTTACTGTTGTTAAATGGATATATAATATTCACATAGCTGTAACAATGAGCTTACAGGCTCACTTATTTTGTTTTATAATTCTGTGTTGTAGTGGAGTGAAAAACAAATACTTTGCTGTAATTGTTATGCTAATGGCATTTTAATGTTGTTTTATTTTTCAGCTACTCACCAGCAGTCTCCAAAGTTTAATAAAGCTCAAAACATTTAATTTAATTGCCTTGGACTATTGATTATCTGTTTAACACTAAGAACGATGTGATCTGTTGTCTTTGCCTTGCTGATTGCCTGAATTATCTTGAAGAAATGAGAGATGTACATGAGGAGAATCTCATGCAATAAAAAATGTCGCTTACATACATTACTCATGTCTATTGTACAAAACCCACAACCCTTTAGCCTCAGACTTGCAAAGGAAAGAAATTTTATTGTTTCACAACTGAACTTGGTATTACCTCAGACATTAAGCCACCATTTTCATTTGTCTTTCTTGATTTTTATTGCCAGTATAAGCTTATTCAAAGGAATGAATCGCATGATGTCTAGTTTGAGACAAATATTAAAATAACACTTCAAAAACCCAACTGGACTTAATTTCAATTTTAGAAATTACATTATTGAGAGAAATCTTGTCTGTTTCAAAGAAATAACTGAAAGAAAAAAATTAAGAGCAGTACCAGGCTGCATCCATCCCACCATTATTAAATACTTTTCACTTATCACAATGTGGCTATGAAAACTGGGAGAATGGGAAGACTTAAACAAGTTATTCACAGGAAATTGTGAGTTACTCTTTTTAGAAATTAGCTGTCAAAGCAAACATGGTTTGCTGCAGTTTGTCAGACTGGTGTTTCATTACAATTATCAAAACTTTCTGTGTGAAAGTGTATTTTCACTATCTGTTAAACACCTGCTTAGAAATGACTACTAACTTCTGTCAGAGGTATGGAGCTTGTGTTTTATTGTATTAATTCTTTTGAAAGCTGCCATGGTATTGACTCGTCTTTATGAGTTTTGTGTTCGTGAAGTAGAACAAATTCCAGGTGTTGTGGCAGCAGATATTTTACTATCAACGATCTCATGCTAACTATAATTCTAGTGAATCAATAGGTGTAATCTTGTGCTTGGTGCGCTGCAACAAATCATGAGTCTTTCATGCTAAATTCGTTTTTAAGGGTATCGCATCCTGTGTCTCCAATTTTTTGGGAAGTATGTAAGATGTTTAACAGGGATCCCTCATTTTCCTAAATATCTGTAACTTCAGTGCTTGCACTAGGAATATCAATTGCATTCATTGATGAGACGAAGATGAGATAACAAATCATCCAGGAATATTACTTCTGAGGAAGCAAATGGAGGTAGATGCATACAGAATATATTGGTTGTTATTTGTTTTTTGTTATTAGATTCTCTATCTTTTTAAGAAAATCTCTGTCTTATATTTCCATATATTCTGGAATATAAATATTTGCTGGTGACTTGCTTCATTAATATGTGTTGCTTAGCTTGGAGAAAGCTGAATTGTGACTGAAAGACGTTATTAGCAATTGTAGAGTTTCTGGGGTTAAGAAGAAGCTAGTGCTACCAATTCCATTTTAAAGACTCCTTCTTTCCCCACACCCCAGTTAAATTTTACCTTTATAATTATATACTGTCAGGAAAACTAAACATGGAATCATATAATGGCTTGGGTTGGAAGGGAACTTTCCCTGACAGCATGGCTGTTGGGCTGACAATTGATCTTAGAGGTCCTTTACAACCTTAATTATTCTATTATTCTATAAAGGTCTTCTAGTCCAACATCCCACACCCCACCTCCCCCTGCAATAAGCAGGGAATCTTCAATGAGATTAGGCTGCTCAGAGCCCTGTGCAACTTGATCTTGAAGGTTTCCAGGGATAGCGTGTGTACCGCCTCTCTGGACAACTTGTTCCAGTGTTTCACCAGATATAACATGTAAGGTTATGTATTAAAGTAACAGTGTGCTCGGGATTTGGGCTAGCCTTTTCCTGGTGATGATTCTTTTATATAAAGAAAAAGAAACTCAAAGAAAAACCTTAGGATGGTTCATAGTATTTTGTAGGTCCAAAATAAGTTGCATGCTTTCATTTTGTGATAACTTCTTACTAGTTCTAGTAAAACTTTAAAGTCTGTAAAACATAGGTTTGCAATTGAGTTTTTGGACCCCCCTCTTGTTGGTAATTTGGTGTATCTTTTGTTTCTTATATTTGTGGAGAAATTGCAAGACATACTATGGCATTTCCCCATGGTTACATTCAGGTGGATGTGACTATTCATCTTTCTCAGTAAAGCTTACTTTTTGGCTCCACTTCTCCAGTTTTCTCCAGTATTAAGCAAAACAGAAGGATTATTTCTTCCACCTCTTTTTTTTTTGGCTGCAAGTTTTCAGCAGCACACCTGCCTTGGTCTGGATCATGAATGCACTGCCACCACAGGGGGCCTGGAAGAAATGAGCAATGAAACTGAGAAATGAAATGGACTGGACCTGGACTTACACTTAAATATAATATATCCATTGTAGAAAGTTCCTCCACTAAAAGCAGTTTTCTCTGAAATTACGTCCTTTAGGGCAGACAAATTAACCCCAGAGAACAGAGGTTCTGGCAATGTGGTTCCAAAAACATCAGGTAATCTGTGGTGGACACACTGTCAGCTTCTGCCCTAGGCAGCATTTGAATCATGTTACTTCCATGAAATCCATTCAGAATTCTTACATTCTTACCAAATCTTCTATGAGACAAGGTTTTGAATGTGCATGACATATCTGGCAATTGTAAAGGGACATGAGAACATTAGTTTATTTTAGAAAATTATCAAGAAGAGTCTTTTCAGAAGCTTTTGACCCATATACAAATATTTGCAATGTCATTTAGCTTCATCTACTTAAAAAAAAAAGTCAATTTAAAAGCAATCAGTAAATCGCTACACTACCCTAAGAGTTTGATACAAACTTTTCTTTATAAAAGTGATATTGAAATGTGGACAACATGTAATTTTGTGATTTCTTTTGCAGAAAAACGTTTTATGAGCTCTTATCAAAGATCTTTTTGATAAGAGACACAAGTTTGCAACTATATGGATCAAGAACCTCTTGGTAATGTTCAATCTAAACATCTAGACATCTCTCTGAAAGTTTCTAAATTGTACCATTCTTGGTGAAATATGTTAAAATTTTTCAGGAAATGTGCTGATTCAGTAGCTACCAGTATGTACCTAAGCCCTTAATTTCCTTCTTTGTACAGCAGGCAAAAGAGTAAGGCACTTATTGCAATTATCAACTTCAAGTGTTATCATTGTATTATTTTACTGTATTACCTTTTTTTTGTGTATATACAACATACTCATATATTAAAGAAAATGGCAAATTTCAGTCAGAAATAATTGACTTTTGCAAGAAAAGTAATTTAGAAACTTTAGTAAAAGTAGGTGGATGTACACTATCACAATTCAAGATATGCTGTGTTGTAACCAAATATTGATTATTTTCTTCCTTGTTCTTAGAATATAATTATATATTTTTACATTAATTTTACATTAATAATAATAACAACAACAACAACACAGAAAAAAGGGATAATCCATGTGCTGGAAAAAAAATCCCTAGAAACTAGCATGCAAGATTTTTTTTGCATTTATTAAGGCAAGATAGCTATAAATATGGAAGGATTTGGGAAGGAAAGAGGTAAGAAGATTTCAGTGTAAAAGTACTTAGGTTGCTTTAGAACTTAGAACATCTGTGTTTTAACTGAGCCTCTAATGGTCAACCAAATGTATCTATATTTTCTCTGGGTCAAAGGCAGTAATGACTTAAGATTTTCTAACTAATGTATATGAATTATTTTAATGTAGCCTATAGGATTGAAATAGAACACGATATAACATTATGTCACAAAACTGTTCATATAGAACCTGTAAAACCAATCTAAAAAAAAAATTACTTTTTTTACTCTGTGAGATTTGGACAAGGATAATTATCTCTCAGTAGCTTTTCTTCCCTATTTGTAAAATAGTGCAAATTATGCTTTTAAGAGAGCATTCTGCCTGCCTGCATAATTGTCAATGTGAATCTGTGTTTTTCTTGTAATATACAATCCATCCCTGCGATAACTGTTCTCTCACATTTATGTGACAACCTCAGGCATCTGAGAGGAAGATTCAATATAAATATAGAGCAGAACTGCCAAGCATCATTTTTGTTGGAGGACTATATGTGACTGAGCGCACACACGTGTGAGGGTGCTGTGGTTGGTGTTCAGTTTCTCTGTGTTTTTTTAATCAGACACTGTGAAGAGGTGAAAGGTGAAGGTGAAGACAGGAAGAAGAGATAAGTGAGGTCTTGATCACTTCTTGTTGTGCCAAAGCAGGGGGCTAGAAAAATGTGTGGCCATCATGTGGAAAAACTTAGTTGTAAAAACTGCTTGATGACTGACAAGAAGGCAAACAAGGTCTCCTTAAACAAGAAGCACACTTATTTGTGTGCTCCTAGGAGCACAAGCTGTACTCACACCCATGCTGGGCAGTTTCTGGTAGCTTGATCCATGGGTTCAAGACAAGTCTAGCACCATGAGCTCTGGGGAAACAGATGCTGGTGCCAAGATTGAGTAGACCTTCAGGTGCGGTGAGCCCACCTTTAAAGAAGGAGTCATGTCATCCCTCTGCTTTGGGATCATCAGTGTTTTAAAGTATTTCTGAGGCTCCTACATCTGCACTGGTTTTGGCTGTGGTTTATGAATTTTAAGGAGCTCATGAATAGAAGTCACCTCATACATTGAACTGGAAGGAATAAACATTGCAAGAATAAAGAAGGATAATATGAAAAAGTATATTAATTCAGTGCATTTAATGCAACTGTTTACATTTTTATATGTGCAGTACTAATTAATAACAGCTAACTTTAATCAAAAGTCCCAAAAAACTTGTAGAAGGGGTATTATTTTCTTCCACTGGGAAACTGATTTGAAATATGATTAAATGATTTTTCTTAGTTAATCAGAGCCAGAGTGAAAGAAAGTTTGCATTTAAGAGACCTTGACCTCTATTCATTAGCTCAGAATACTATCCGAAATAAGATAAAATCCTATGATACAGTTCCCATTACAATGTTAATTCTAACATTTTTTTGAACTCTCTCCTTTACAGGTGCTCTAGGAAAAGGCTATTAGTAGGGTTTATATAGTATTCTCTATCATACTAGTTCCAAGTGCTTTGGGCCTTCTTTTGCCTTTTAATGGTTTTACCATCAGCTGGAACAATTCCTATAGCAAACACCTAGCACAGTGAGCTTTATCTTTGTGTGGCAGCATCATTCCTTAAGTTTTAATTTTGTGATATTTGTCAGGTCTAAATAGGTTAGCATCAAACTTTCAGGTTTGACTTCTCTGTTGGAGTCGATTCTTAGTTGAAATTCATAGCTTCTTTTTTCTGCCTTGGTCTTCTCCTGCATACTTTGTCTCTGTGTGATTCTTGAATCTGAAAGAACAAATGTGATTGCTTTGCAAACTAAATCAGAAAATCAGTTATCTCATAGATAGATAGACAACCAAGCTTGACATTTTTATTCTTGGAAACATAATGTTAAATTGCTATTGATCAGAAAAAAAAGTTCATTCTTGGCAAACAAATAAGAATATACTCAAACTTATTTGCTGAGGCTTTGCAAACAATTTAGATATCTAACAGACTTAACAGAAAAATCTATGTTTGCTGAAAGTCATCAGGTTTTGTTAACTCTAATGCTCTCAACTCCTTAAACGTCAGTTGTTAAAAGATAATTTTGAATCCTACTTAAACAGTAAAGTCATAGATGAGAGACCTAAAACATTCAATATTGAAATATTTATTTCTAAAGCTAGGAATATACAGTTGAGTGGGGGCTTTTTGGTGTTGTTTTATTTTTTGTGGTGGAATTTGGTAGTTCTTACCTTGTGGGCTTTTTTTGTTTGTTTCAGGGGGTTTTGTTTGGATATTTTGTTGTTTTATTTTAAAGGATAAAACCTCAGGAAGCTTTTTCTCCCTATTTTATGAGGTAGCTGGGTTTATTTCTGTTTTGGAACCTCTCGCTCTGCAGGACAACAGGTGATCAGAATGCACTGAAGCAACAGCTACCACTGTTGGAAGGCATTGTTGTACTTTGCTGCTCAGACATGACATGTTAGTAACTTGCCTTGGAGGATTTTTGTGGTGTTGATCTTGCTGCACATAAAAATCCAGGCTAACAAACAAACGAGACCCCCTCTATTAAAAATAACCCAAAAGGTCTGATATTTGCTTAGCATCTTTAATTCAAAAGAACCGTGCCCTGGTACTTGATATCTAGAATGTGTTCCTCATGTTAACATCATTTTTTCTTCCCATTTTAATCTACGTAATTTATCTAGATTAAAACTTGTCAGTGATTTTAATATATCAATAACAGTGCTGTTTCATTCCTAGTGCATATAAAAAAGCTATCTTAAAATTCTGTTGGTTTTGTTGCAGTGTATATTTCTGTGCTAAGTTGTCTTTTTGAAGTACTTGCAGAAAGATATGAAGAAGATCCCAGAAATGATATTTTAATTGTAGTTTTTAAAAAGACGGGAATTTCACTGTATTTGTCTTCATTTTCAAAAAACTCCATTTATCTTTTTTTTCTTATTTTTTTTAAGTTTTCTCAACATGGCTTATCTTATTGTTCATGTTTTCATCACTTCTACTTTACATTTTCCATTGTCCTACAGATCCACTGCACATATGTGTTCTGACTCCCTTGTTTCTTCAGCTCTGAATCATCTGGAGTAGATTAGTGCTGAATCAGGCTTTTACTGTGGTTGAATTTGTGCTCTGCCTAAATTAAAGGCAGAGAAATAATGTTTAGCAGTCATTCTATTTGAAATAGATAAAACCCAGCTCTTTTCAACATGTCATTGCTCTACTGTGTGCAAGTCATAGGTATATGTGTGCCGTTCCTGAAAAGGGTTGAAAAGATGATCCTGGGAACAACAGACATGTCAGCCTTACCTTTGTGCCTGGAAGGTCATGGAACAGATCCTTTTAGAAGACACGCTAAACTACACAGAGGACAGGGAGGTGATTAGAGACAACCAGCGTGGCTTCACCAGAGCGAAATCCTGCCTGAGCAACGTCGTGGCTTTCTGTGATGGGGTAACCACAGCAGTGGACATGGGAAAAGCAATGAATGTGATCTGTCTAGACTTCTGTAAAGCCTTTGACATGGTCCCACATAACGTCCTTCTCTCTAAACTGCAGAGATAGGGACATACTGTTCAGTGGATAAGGAAGTGGTTGAATAGTCACGTTCAGAGAGTAGTGGTCAACAGCTTGATGTCCAGATGGAGATCCATGACAAGTGGTGTCCCTCAAGGGTCTATACTGGGACCAGTGCTACTTAGTATTTTCATCAATGACATTGACATCGAGATCAAGTGCAACCTCAGCACTTTTGCAGATGGCATCAAGCTGAGTGGTGCAATTGTCACACCAGAAGGATGGGATGTCATCCAGAGGGACCTGGCTAAGCTGGAGAAGTGGACCTGTGTGAACCTCGTGAGATTCAACAAGACCAGATGCAAGGTTCTGTACCTGGGTCAAGGCAAGCCATGGTTTCAGTACAGGATAGGGGATGATGTGATTGAGAGCAGCCCTGTGGAGAAGGACTTGGGGGTGATGATTGATTAGAAGCAAAACATGAATTGGCATTGTGCGCTTGCAGCCCAGAAGGCCAACCATATCCTGGGCTGCATCAAAAGAAGCGTGGTCAGCAGGTTGAAGGNCCTCTACCCTGCTCTCATGACACCCCATCTGGAGTATTGTGTCCACTTCTGGAATCCCCAATATGAGAAGGATATGGAACTTTTGGAAGAGGTCCAGAGGAGGGTCATGAAGGTGAACAGTAGGCTGGAACACCTCTGCTGTGAGGACAGGCTGAGAGAGCTGGTTTTGTTCATCCTAGAGAAGAGAAGGGTCTGGGGAGACCTCATAGCAGCTGTCCAGTACTTGGAAGGGTGCCTAAAAGAAAGTTAGAGAGGGACTTTTTACAAGGGCATGTAGTGATAGGACAAGGGAAAATTACTTTAAATGGAAGGGGAATGATTTGGATTAGATATTAGGAAAAAACATTTCATGATGAGGGTGGTGGGACACTGGAACATGTTGTCTGGGAAAGTTGTGGGTGTCCCCTCCCTGGGAGTGTTCAAGGCTGGGTTGGATGGGATCTTGAGCAGCCTGGTCTAGTGGGAGGTGTCTCTGCCCATGTCAGGGGCTTTGGAACTGGATGATCTTTAAGGTACTTTCCAACCCAAACCATTCTATGATTCTTTATAAAAAAAGAACAGCACTCAAGGTGCAATATACAGTGTGGTCTTTGCTTTTTGGATGTAAAACTTGAATTTTCCTGAAATAGGGAAAAAATAAGGGAAGAAGGAAAGGAGAGGTAAAAAAGATATGTTGCATTTATTTGTGAATTGTGAGGGTTTGGAGACTTAGGTCATTTAAGACTGCTCATGTTTGGTCATACAGAGAGATCTGGATGGTACATGCCCTATGCATAAATAAAGCTAGGGACAGGTTGCTGGGGTTTGAAGGGACATTTTGCCCTTGTCCTTCTGTTAAATGCTTCCATTTCCTTGGATACAGAAAGTGACTCTAAAGGGCCTGAAATATTATACAGTCTTATTTGATGGACAGCAAAATTACAATTTCAAACCAATGGAGTTGTTGTTTTAATGGAGTTCTCCACAATACACATAGTGAAGTCTGCGGTGTTATTCATCAGAGGGTATGAAGGATACTATTGCAAAGATACAGTGATAAAAATGAGCGATTATGAGAATTCTATGACCCACTCAGTTCTTTAATGTCTTAAGTAGGATGAGGCAATTGGCTAAATAATGAGATGTTAATGGGAGTAGTGGTCTGAGTGAGGGGAGTATAACTGTCTTCATTTAGTCTAAATCCTTCCTGCTCAGAAATTTACTGTCCTGAGAATTTTTATTTTCGTACTGCAGAACTAGCACTGACAATATTACCAGTGTATGTAATCGTTTGGAAAGGACAACAGCAACAGAGGAAGTAATCTTAGAAAATGTGAGCATTATTGGTGAGTTTTAAGGGAATCTGCATATATTCAGGAAACAACTAGAATTTTCTTTTATCAAAACACTGACTTTGTTCTCTTTGACACAAAAGACAAATTTCATAAATCATTACCAGCAGTAGGTACATAGCTGTCCTTTTATTTTTCTACCAGGGATTTATTTATTTTCCTTTCTTACGATAGTAAGAGCTTTTCACTTCAATAGTTTACTTATAGTTGATGTGTCTTTCTACTTTAAGAATTTTTTTTGTTCTCCCTTTTTCTTCCCTTTCAATCTGATTTCTTCTAGTCTGCTGGAAAACTAGCAAAGTAACTATGAGTCTTACGGTTTGTATTTACTCTCATTCGCCTTTTAGTCTAAAATTGCTTTCACAGATGTCTCTCTTACTGCTGTGTGCTTTGAACTTAAACATCTTCAGGTCAATTAGGTCACTTGGATTTATGCAGCAGTTTGTTACAGTAGTAGTACTGTTGTGGCTGTTATGATCTACAATATTTTGGCAGTAGCCAAAAGTAGCATCTTCGACCAACTGATGGAGTCTGGAGGAAGACCTGCAGCTTGTATGGATATATGCTCTTCCTGTCTGAAAGAGAAACAGCAATCTTTAGAACTAAATACCAGTTGAAAACAATTATTCTTAACTTAATTAGCTGTGCTACATAGACCATAGGATAATAGATAATTGGCATCTGTGTCTGTATGGAGGTGTTAACCATGTTTTTACCTTTTTTCCTGACTTACAAGAAAGGGAGAGAATGGATTTATCACTTTCGGGACACTGTTGGTTAACAGAGGGAAATTGCAGTGTTCCATAAAAGCAGTATCGTCACTGAATACATAATTGTGAGTATCCTCTAGTGTTATGAATTCCAGTTTCCAGTTCATATGGGAATTAGCTCATCTTTTACAGTCTTCTTGGGAGAGGAGGAGATGAATGTCAGAGCTGACTTCTGTGATAAATCCCCTTCCTTGGTTGCCTGTGCCATTCATCAACTGTCTCTTCAAGGTCACTGGGAGGCTGTTGTTTCACCCAAGAAATTTGGGGAGCAGTATCTGGGGCTTTAGATGGTGTACCCTGTATTTTGGAAAGGGTTTGGACTGAGCATGGGGTGGGTTTTTTTCTGATGTGGAAAGCATCTTTTAGGGTTGATCAGATTCATGCTTTTCTCCGAAGTGTGGGCAGGTCGTGTTTGATGTGTGCCAAGTATTGGGCAGTTTCATGATAAACAGATGCTATTTGAAAAGTAGGAGTTTCTGGGAAATATCTTTTAAGACTGACACTTCTTTTAGCATGGGTTATAACATTTCAGGTTTTTTATTTTTGTAAAAAAAATTCCCATAGGAGGTATTTTCCCAGAACACTGTTATAGTCAGGTAACAATCCTCTCTAGAAAGCTGAATGGTATCACAGCAGTTATCCTCAGAAAATACTGTGGTATTTAAAGTGATGTCTCATTATTTATATTGTTGTATATAGAAAAATCAATTTATAATGATTAATTAGTACAACTACTACTGCTACATTTATAATGAGAATAAGTAAGAGTTTATTTCATGAGATGTGTTGAACTCTTTCAACTGCCTGGAAAGATTGCTAGATTTTTTGGAGGTAGAAATTTGGGCACTCTTGATTGTTTCCTGCTAAATCTTGTCATTTAGAGAGAACAAGAGAATCTTATAGAAGGCTCAGGGCTCTTCAGTCTGAACTGATTTTTTTCTGTCTTTAGACTGACAATTTGAGTATGGACCATTACTACCACAGGAGAGAAAGAGAGATATAACACCTTTTTTTTTAGAAAAAAAAATGTTGTAGTGGATACTCTCAGACCTACTTGTCAGCTTCATTGATGTAGTCTTTCAGGATTACCAATTCCTTTCTTTTGTCTGCTACTTTAATTACTATTTGATGGTTATAGACTGTATGGATTTTTTTCTTTGAAAGGTAACAACCTCTTTTTCTTCTGTAGTGCTTTCTATTCTACAGTCAAAAAACATCTTTCTTTCAGATGGTGTGACAAGTATATGCAGTTGAACTTTTTATTTACGACTTACAGGCAGCTTTGAAATTTCTCTCATTCAAATATGAAAGGCTTGTGTACCTTAAATTCTATTTTCTTTTCCTGATAAAGGATGCCACTTTTTTTACATAAATCTTCTCATAGCTTGGATAAGAGTCTGTTTTTAACATGAATCATTATCCTAAATAAGATATTAAATTGTGAAATAGATTCCAAGTGCAGACTGACCATCATCAGTCCACTACATTTTTTGGAACAGCTTTCAGACCCACCCCATTTGAAATAAGATACCAAAACCCCATAATAACTAAGATAGCTTTGCTTTAAAAGCAGTTAATTTTGGAAGCCATTTTATTGAAATGTAATATTGAAGTGTGATATTTGCTTAATAAACTTGCAACTTTCCATTGGCAGTGAAAATCTTAACATCATTCTTTAGTAAGATCAATCAGATAAAGGCAATGATACTCAAAATGCCTATCCACATTTAGGAAATATGAGTTTCCTAAACAATCCTAAAGAAGAACACAGTTGCCTAAAATTGTACAGAAGCAAATCTTGGGGCTTAATTTCAATATTGTGATTTTTAGAATTCCCAGTCCTTTAGTTCCTGAAGTCATGAAGGACATGTTATTAGGTGAAAATCCTTAAGAATGTAATATTTTTCTTCATTTGCTTCCTTAAACCAATGCTGCTTTAGAATCATAGAATAATAGAATAACCAGGTTGGAAGAGACCCACTGGATCGAGTCCAACCATTCCTATCAATCGCTAAACCATGTCCCTCAGCACCTCATCCACGTGCACCTTAAACACCTCCAGGGAAGGTGAATCAACTGCCTCCCTGGGCAGCCTCTGCCAGTGCCCAGTGACCCTTTCTGTGAAAAACTTCCTTCTAATGTCTAGCCTAAATTTCCCCTGGTGGAGCTTGAGGTCATTTCCTCTTGTCCTGTCCCCTGTCACTAGGGAGAAGAGGCCAACTCCCTCCTCTCTACAACCTCCTTTCAGGTATTTGTAGAGAGCAATGAGGTCTCCCCTCAGCCTCCTCTTCTCCAGGCTAAGCAACCCCCAGCTCTCTCAGCCGTTCCTCATAAGGCCTGTTCTCCAGCCCCTTCACCAGCTTTGTTGCTCTTCTCTGGACTCACTCCAGAGCCTCAACATCCTTCTTGTGCTGAGGGGTCCAGAACTGAACACAGGATTTGAGAAGTGGTCTCAGCAGTGCTGAGTACAGAGGGAGAATAACCTCCCTGGACCTGCTGGTCACACCATTTCTGATACAAGCCAAGATGCCATTGGCCTTCTTGGCCACCTGGGCACACTGCTGGCTCATGTTTAGTGTTTGATAGGAATGGTTGGACTTAATGATCCGATGGGTCTCTTTCAACCTGGTGATTCTATGGTTCTATGTTCAGTCGGCTGTCAACCAACACCCCCCAGGTCCCTCTCCTCCTGGCAGCTTTCTAGACAGACTTCTCCTAGTCTGTATCTCTGCATAGGGTTGTTGTGCCCCAAGTGCAGGACCCAGCATTTGGCCGTGTTAAACCTCATGCCAACCTCATGCCATTCTTTAGCAGAATTTAATAGTGCAGTTCATCTCATAGGTGCATTAGATTGATGGGACATGACCACTATGACTGAGCAGAAGTCCAGGATTTACATAGTCAGAGAATAAGGACAACAAAGTGTGTAGCTCTATGTTTTAATATTTTTTTCCATGCTAAATTAACAAGTTTTGCATAGTAAATGCATACAGGCAAATAACACCTAACACGTCAGACCACCTGAAGGAACAGCAACCATTTGAAGAAAACTAAGACAGACATCAGCACTTAGTTCTCTGGAGATACTTACAGACATTACTGATGATAGTATTTTGCAACAGAAATAGCATGTCCCTCTCTGTTATTTGCAGTGGGGAAAAAACCCAGCAGGATCAACAAAAATAAATTAAAGGAAACAGATTTACCATGTCACTAAAGAGGCTACAATAGAAGAGTGTCTGACAACAGCTTGCCTTTATGTGGTCAGAGAGCCATTAATGTGCAAAGCCAGCAGCTATGGTCAGGCACCTGCCAGGAGACAGAGTAATCTTATTTTTCAGGAAGTTCAGGTCCCTTACAGTAACAACTTCTGTTGGTGTAGTGTTTTATTTGCCTTCAACCTTCCTTTCTCACTCAAAGCAAGAGAACCTGCAACAAAACACCCTTGAACAACACTTAAAATTCTTGGGTTTGATGACTAATTTCAAAACTGAAGAGGTGTTCCTTTTTCTTTGGAATGATAAATTAAAAGCTAGGAAGTTTTGGGGTTTTTTTTAATGAGATTTATATTGTTTTACCTCTAATTCCCAGTTTTAAACGAATTTTAATTTATGTAATAGATTTCTAGGATATTTGTCTGGTCTGGTCCCATTCATTAGTGGGATCACTGCAATCTTCCAATCTGTTTTGTGTTTTGGCACTCAGTTCATAGTTCTATTAAGTCTGTCAGGCCGGTCGACAGCCAGCTCTCAGCATTTGCCAAGCTGGTTATCTTTAATTGGAGGAAGGGAACACCTATAGAGATTATTTTCTCTACAAGTACTGATATTTTTCTTTGAAAGGACCGTCTTCCAGACAGTGACTCACACATGTCTTTGGGAAGCAGTCTATATATCACATTAGTTGATCGGAATTCCTCCTTTATCAAGGGTAGGATGAAACCTAATCTTGCAAAACACCGTTTCTACAAATGTTTCTTGTACTCAAGTGAGCAATAGTCTTAATTGTATGTGGCGATACACAATTGTGTTATAGCTAATTAGGCATGTAATCTTTAGGTACATTTGTTTCATGTTAGATTCTTAATGTAGTAGTTTATGTAAACATGGTTTGATTCAATAGATTTACTTTATATCAGTTAAGGATCTTGCCTCTGCTTATGTCATCTTGTAAGAGGAAGATAACAAGGAATAAATTCATAACCACATGTCTCATTAAGTACACCATCAAACATTAGAAAAATTAATTAAACAATAATTACATATAACTAAGCAATCTTGGCTGTGGTTGAAGATACAGATAGAGTGAATGCATAAGCGACAAACTAGGAAAACAAAATACAAAAAAGGGCAAGTTTGGCATAACCTCAACAATTTGTTAAAATTAATTCAAATTTACCATTGGAAGTTTTAGGGGAACACCTTCATTTTGATTTTGGATACAAATACTGTTTGAGGAAATGATGAATATTGTGTGATAACTAAGCGAATACAAAAGTCCTCATGTTGACAAATGGGCCCTCAAATAACCATGTACAACTTCTGTAAATGTTTGCTTGATGTGATTCCACTTGTCACCCTATTTCTGTATTAATACATTGTTTTATATCTAACGAAAGGAACAACTGACTGGAACATTCCTTTGTTTTTACCCATACATAATGGGAAAGTAATGTTTTATTTGCACCACATTACGTGTTATTATTTTAGGAGTTTAGCAAACTAAATTTAAACTCTTATTTGAAATAGAGAAGGATTAGTTAGGGGCTTAAAATAAAGCATGTTTTCAGACTTTTCTGTGCTATTGTTTGGAACCAGACAAACATATAACTAGTATTATTCTTGTGTACTTTGTAGAAAGCTACAGTTTACGTCCTTGGACCTCCTTTTCAGATTAAGTGCCATTACACTAACGCTCTCTGCCTAACATCTAAAAACATATTAGTACATTCTTATTACTTTTAAATAAAAAAAATTAATTAGAAGTTGTTATTGGAATAAGAAACTGAATTAATCTTTAGGTGTAAATTATTATCTCTTGCTCGCTATAAACTGTGCCATGTACACACATGTTTCTGTTCCTATTTCTTCAGTAAGCTGCTCACTGTGCTGCCATAGATGGAGCTTTATCTGCATTAAGAGGTCTGCTCTAATTCAGCCTGTATTATTCTGTATTGGTGAGAATGGTTGGACTCGATGATCCGGTGGGTCTCTTCCAACCTGGTGATTCTATGATTCTGATTCTAAGCTTTACCCTTTGTCTACTTGATTATGTATGCAGAAAATAACTTAGTAGAGAAGTACATAAGTTTCCTAAGTCACTGTGAGATTAGGTCTAATAAAATGAGTAAGACAGTTATTCTTAAAACTCCAATGTGTCTGTGTTCTGTATCTGTTATGCAGCTCTGTCCTTTTTAACTGCCGTAAAGCGTCTGCTTGCTAATTATAAGGCAAGTGAACTTATACCTCAACTGCAGTGGCTAATCTTTTTATCTGAGTACATACTGCCCAAGGCACTGTCCTCCTCACTTAGAGCCCAAATCCTCTCTACCTGCTACCACACTAAACAATGGGTGCATTTATTAGAATCATAGCACTATTGAATCATAGAATCATAGAAAAGACCTTTGTGATTGAGTCTAACCATACCTGTTCACTAGTAAGCCATATCCCTGAGCACTTCATCTACCCATCTTTTAATTATCTCCTGGGATGGTGACACAACCACCTCCTTAGGCAGCCTGTTCCAGCACCTGAGAACCCTTTCAGTGAAGAAATTTTTCCTGATACCTAATCTGAACCTCCCCTGGCACAACTTGGGGTCATTCCCTCTCATCCTATCACATGTCATTTGGGAGAGGAGACCAACACCCACCTTGTTACAACCTCCTTTCAGGCAGTTGTAGGCACTAATAAGGTATTCCCTCAGCCTCCTTTTCTATAGACTAAACAACCCCAGTTTGATCAGCTGCTCATCATAAAATTCATTTTCCATCCCCTTCATCAGCTTTGTTGCCCTTCTCTGGAGATGATCCCAGGACCGCAATATATTTCTTGTAGTGAGGGTCCCTAAAATGAACACTGTATCACCAGAACAGGGACAGAATCACTTCCCTGGTCCTGCTGGCCGCACTGTTTCTGATACAGACCAAGATGATATTGGCCTTCTTGGCCACCTGAGCACACTGCTGGCTCATGTTCAGTTGGCTGTCAATCAACACCCCCAGGTCCTTCTCTGCCAGGCAACTTTCCAGCCATTCTTCCCAAGCCTGCATTGCGGCACAGGCTTGTTGTGTCCCAAGTGCAGGACTTGGCACTTGGCCTTGTTAAACTTCATTCCATTAGTCTCAGCCCATTGATCCAGCCTGTTCAGATCCCTTTGCAGAGCCTCCCTACTCTTAAGGAGAATGACCCTTCCACCCAGCTTAGTGTCATCCATGAACTTACTAAGTGTACACTCAATCCCTTCATCCAGATATCTGATAAAGGTATTGAGCAGAACTGGGCTCAGCAGTGAGCCCTGGGGAACACCACTGGTGACTGGCTTCCAACTGGATTTAACTTCATTTACCTCAACTTCAGACCCGGTCGCAAAGCCAGTTCTTTACCCAGCAGAGGGTACACCTGTCAGGATGATGGCAGCCACTTCCTCAAGCAGAATACTGTAAGAAACTGTGTCAAAGGCTTAACTAAAGTCCAGGTACACTATATCCACAGCCTCTCTCTCATCCTTTGAGCAGGTAACCTTGTCATTGAAGGAGATCTAATCCTTCCTGGGCTGATTTTGCTCACTAGTATGTCTCTTTTCTAGTCTTTTTTTTTTTCTCTCCCTTCTTTCTTAATTAAATGGATACTTTTTATCACTGCAGGTGAGATTATCCAATATTGTCTTTCTGCAGTGAGCAAAATAATTAGCAAATGTTATTTTCAGTATAGATAACATTGCTTTTGAGTTTCTAACCAAACTAAGTGGCAAATTAAATTAAACAATGATTGAATTTTGGGGAAAGCATTGTACCAACTAAATTTCAAACCAGTTTTCAATAATGTATTTACATTAACACTTCCTAAAGTCTGCCTAACTGTATACAGGCACGCTGGGATTTTCCGAGTAACCTGTAATGACATTTCATTTTTCTCTTGTGATTTAGACCAATGAACTTTACAATTTTGCTTCTTAAATAGAATCATAGAATCATAAATTCCGTGCCCTTGATTTGGGTTTACTTTGTAGTTTTTGTGCCATAATCTTTTCTGGAATATGGATAGCAGAAGCCATGAATTTTTGGATAAAAGTTTTATAACTTAATGGGCTGTGTATAAGATTGTAATTCAGAAAATTCTGATTTCATGCCTGGCTGTCTTTTTGACAGTTCTCTTGTTGCTTCACTTAAAGATAGGGGAGCATTATTCTACTTATGTATAATGACACTTTTTTCCTAAGACTTTGGGGTTTTATGTATTTTTATTCAACTAGCTATATGGGTTTAACCAACATATCCCTAAATAAATTGAAATGGATGTCTGTTTAAAAGATCTTGCAGCTTAAAGAAAAGGGAAGTTAACAAAGGACAAAGGTTGTGTGACTGAACTTTGCATGGAAGCTTTTTGGGGGGCTTTTTTTGTTTGGTGGTGGGGGGTTTTTTTCTTTTTTTTTTTTCTTTTTTCCTCTTTAGAAATACAAGTCAGGAAATTAGGGTAGTCACTTTTCCAATTTACAGACAGGAAAACTGAGCTGTAAGGGAGCTGGATGGCTGGACCACTGCCACCAGCCTTATCAGTCACTGACACAACAACATTGACAGAGGAGTCATACTTGAGAAGCAGACAAGCTATCTGCTTGGCAAGAGAACCATTAAGCTGAATGACATTTGCAACTTGAATGAAGACTTACTCCTTTTTTATTTTGTTCAGTCATGCAGACAAATTCTTAATGGTCTTATCCAGCCTACTATCTCAAGTTAAAAATAAAAATATTTAACCTAATAGGCTCATCATCTTTCTTGAAAAAGAGACTATGTATGGTAAACCCAAGAAGGTCTACAGGCAGCTAGAATATGCCAGCTTTAGGAACTGGAGTCAGTGCATAATTCGGATGGATGTAGGAAAAGGACATGCAAAGGATTAATAAAGGCTTGCTGAAGCACAGCAGCAGGATAGAATGAAAGCAGGTGGGAGTATGTAAGTTCGTCTAGAGTCAAATCACCAAACCTGTTAACATTGAACTGTTAATATAGCTGTTAATACTATTAGTTAGCCAAAATAGAATACTGGCAATCAGCACCCTGAAACAGTAAGAAGATAGACAGAGAATGTAAAAGTGAACAACATCTTTCTAAATTAAAAAAACCCCAAACACACAGATTTTGTGTCATATTTATCCCTAAAGAATGAGACACATTGATTTTCCTCCCACTAGTAAAACCCAGTGGATAGAAAACATTAGCAATAGGCAGCAAAAGCTGTGGGGGGGGAAAAAATGACCAGTGTCACCTTTCAAGCCACAATAGCTGCAGCAAGTGAATTTTTATGTTGCTTCTCAGCTCACCATGATGACTTACAGTTAACATTTGCTGCACTATGCTGCTGAGAACTAAAGGCTTACTCAGCAGAAGTAACGTAAGGTGAATACATGTTGTTTGTTCAGATGGGGTCAGAGTGAGCGGAAAATGCTTCATACTATACCATCATCAATATTACTAGCTAGGGAATGCAACCAAATGATAACAGGGCTAGCTATGACCTTGGTGTAAGTGACAAACACCTTACATTATAACAGTTCACAAGTGGCAATAAGTAATAGGGCTCACAGAGGTGGCCATCAAATATAAGTAATTAGCTGACGCGGTGTAAAGAGAATACATGAGCCTGGGAAATGATCCAAGAAAGAAGTAGAAATAAAAGAGAAAAACTGGAGGAAAAAGACATTATTTTTTTTTAAATGGGAGGCTCATGAAAGTTACTGATAGCATCCTGGACTGGCTGGAAAGTGGAGATAAGTTGGATGAATGCTGTATAAAAAAATAAATGTCTTGCATAGCTTGGATAATATCACATTAGCAGAACTGATATTTTCTTTCCTGTTCACAGATGAAGTGTGTAACAAACTAATATATATATCATGGGAGAGGGGAGGGAAGGGCACATCTCGACTAAGGCTTCAAAAGGTGAATATGTCCAGGGCCAACATCCTGGACTTACAGTAAAAAAAGAACCTTTAACTTTACTTTTAATAATGTTAGTTGTTTGGCTTTGTTTTTTGTTTTTTGTTTTTTTTTTTTCTTATTCTCATCACTGTGGAAGGATAGGCCTAAAAACATCTCCAGCAGGTAATTGAATTAGGGATGTCTTCCTGAACCAGCCAAGTAAGGGTGGCAGTGTAAAAATTGAAAACAGAGCTTTTTCCAATGCAGAGATATGTCAGAACTACAGATCATACAGAAAGCATTAGTCCTGCAGATGCATTTCTAGCGACTGAGTGTGTCTTGTAGACTTTATAAGCATGTACACTCTTATTAAAGGTATAAATTCAGAAGAAAGCCATTTCTTCTAGCTTTGTCTCTTATCATCTGTTATTTTCTAAAGCTTTGAAATCTATTCTCTTCAATCTCCAAATTACTTCAGCCACTCACTGTGAGGTGTACATACTATCTTGCAAATATCAAAAAAATTTATATTATTTCACAGTAGATCAAACTTTATTAGGCCTTCATCACATTGTGTTACCTACCTTTTCTGAAAACTGAGTGTTATACAATACAAACAAAGAACATTTGCAGTAGCTTGCAATAGGTAAGACCCCTACACTGCACAGCTGTTAAACCCAAGATTTTATACCTCCATTCCATGTAATATCTAGAACAGGCTTATATTGAAATATAGATAGTAAAAACATACCATTCCTCCCCCCCCCCCCCTTCCTCTCTCTGCTGTGTGTACAAAAAAAAAAAAAAACATACCATTCCTCCCCCCCCCCCCCTTCCTCTCTCTGCTGTGTGTACAAAAAAAAAAAAAAACATACCATTCCTCCCCCCCCCCCCCTTCCTCTCTCTGCTGTGTGTACAAAAAAAAAAAAAAACATACCATTCCTCCCCCCCCCCCCCCCTTTGTTCCTTCTAGGGATGCTTGCAAAATAGAACATATTACTTCAGCCCTTCGGGCAATGAAAGGCTGGGGCCAACAGTGGCTTAAGGCGGTCCTGTGGCTCATATTAAAGGTGTTTCTGAAACTAGATGACAAGCAGGGAGAATTGAAAAGGAGACAGAAATGGAACTTCTTCAGAGGATACAATTTGAGAGAGGTGACCCAGGGAGTGCACTATCAGTTCATGACCACACAAAAACTTGTTTCCTTAACTGGCACTGTGGACTGTTTCATCTATACAAGGAAATTAGATTTTCTTTTTAATCTGCACATGCAGGTTTGCAAGTGTTCAATGTTTGCAAATTAGCCAGAATTTCTTAAGTGTTCAGCATTCAATGTGCCAAGTCTGTTTACAAGTGGCTGCCTTTTCTGAAGCCAAAATAGATATTGAGCTCTCTTGAAAGTCAAGCCCAGACTCTTTGAAAAAGTAAAGATAATTTTAGCTTATGAGTGCTAGGAGCACAATGACTTCATATGCTACAAACAAGTGGTACTTGTTGGTCTTCAGCCTGGCAATTTCCAGTGCAACCTGAAGAAATTGGAGAGCAACAGTAAAGAGGTTCCTGGGATTCTTAGGTCTACATGACAAGGTATTTAAGTCATTTTTTACTCATTAATAGGTCTGACAATATTTGAGAAGTGGAAAAAATTACATGATTGCCTTGAATACTGTCAGTATGTATATTATATCAGTTATAAAAAAGAATATACTGGTAAATAACTTCAAATACTGGTTGTTCAAATTGCTTTATCAACTAGTCAGGCACTTTTTAATGATACCTGAATCCTGCAGTGAAGGACAAATGTTCAGAACCACTAAAGGATTTAAATAGCACATTTTCAGTGTACTCCAGAAAATGGGTTATTTCTATGCTTTTAAAAATCTGCTTTTGAATATCACTGTTTAGAGAGGTATAAATTCATAAAGAAATAAGTTACATGCAATGTACAATATATGATTTTAAGATAAAGTGCATGAACAATTCTGGAGTTTTGTCATAGATAAATAATCAATTTTTTTTTTCCTGAATATTCTTCAATAGTTAAAAACTTTTATTCCGCTTTGTTTCCAGGAATGGACCATGTTTGAAAATGGTAAGCAATTTCTTTTGTTCAACACAATCCTAGCTGGAAAACACATTGGAAACAGGATGGTGTCCTGGTTCATACTATATGTGGAATCACTCTTCCTTGCTCAGGCTTAGAAATGGGCTTGTCATATTGAACATTACTGTGGTAAAATTCCGTGGGAAACTCTGGAAGTCCCCAGAATCCCTCTAAGTGAGAGCTGGTAGGTTTGCTATAAGCACATAGTTTTCCCTGGTTGACTGTAATTTCCTGAATTCTTCATTTCCTGATGTTTTCTTCATTTTATCCAGTCGTCCTAAAATGTAACTTTCCCTAAATGTGTAGATTTTTGTGGTTGTGTATATATGCTTCTCCCTAAGATAGGCACTATTTAGAGGAGAGAAGAAAGCATTACACTACAAAACTACCCAGAACAGTTGTTAGAACATATTGCCATCTGCAGCTGATTGCCAGCTGGCAATATCTGCTTGTTGGTTGCAGATACTTGCCAGACCTAAATGTGGTTTTGCTCTCCCTGCTTTCCAGTTTTGCTCTATCCATTTTAATATTTTCTTTGTTACTAATACTTCAGAATTATCTACCTTGTGGCTTCAAGTTACTTTATATTGATTTTTTTTCTTTTCAATGTTTACCAGCGGCCTATTAGATGTTAAGAATTTTATTACCAGAAAATTCATTTGCATCTGCATTTGATTTACCCTTTCAAAGACATACTGTCTTAATTTAATGACTCTTTGTAAGGCACTTGTAAGGTCACCTCACTCTTCTTTAAAATGTCATTGAGGTGAAACAAGTATTCTTCAACTAGTTTAGAACACATAACAGTTTGATGCTTCATGTTGTACTTTCTCTATATTCCCTTCAGGCACATTTCATGAAGGAGCTTCTATTGAAATGTTTATCAATTGATTTTCTAAATAATATTCTGTTTATGTCAATTAAATACTTTAAAATGCATTCTTTATTTATAACCAGTGCTCTGGGGCATATTACATGAGGTCCATCGTAAAAAACCCCTGAGACTGTGTCTATAACAATCTTTATTTAAAAAGTTAAGAAAATCAGCTACAACCACCTTCAAAATAGTTCCTTTCTGAGCTGCACATAGTTGCATACTATGCTGCCAATGTTCAAAACAATTCTGCAGATTATTTTCTGAAAGGCTGTTGAGGTTCTCTGTTGGTTTTGCTTTCATGTTTTCTACCTACACAAAATTGGTTCCTTTGAGCACTGACTTTGGGAAAAGGCAGAAATTACAGGGAGCCAGATCTGGTGAATAGTGTGCATGGTCAAGCACAATGTGTTGTTATTAGCTAGAAACTGCTTTAGAGACAAAGCTTTGTGGGCTGGTACACAATGACCTTTTCCAACAAGGGGTAAGAGATTGCCTCTATTTCAACACACATCCACTGGTACTGAATGAAGTGACTGAGATGAGGATTGTCTCATTGTGACAGACTAGAATATGTTCAATAACTGTCTTTTTGTCTCTCTCCTCCCACTNTAGTTGCATACTATGCTGCCAATGTTCAAAACAATTCTGCAGATTATTTTCTGAAAGGCTGTTGAGGTTCTCTGTTGGTTTTGCTTTCATGTTTTCTACCTACACAAAATTGGTTCCTTTGAGCACTGACTTTGGGAAAAGGCAG
Organism: Piaya cayana; assembly: GCA_013389865.1. Classification (NCBI taxonomy): domain Eukaryota; kingdom Metazoa; phylum Chordata; class Aves; order Cuculiformes; family Coccyzidae; genus Piaya; species Piaya cayana. Next base: position 24,650 of record WAAB01024892.1, read on the forward strand.
AAATTACAGGGAGCCAGATCTGGTGAATAGTGTGCATGGTCAAGCACAATGTGTTGTTATTAGCTAGAAACTGCTTTAGAGACAAAGCTTTGTGGGCTGGTACACAATGACCTTTTCCAACAAGGGGTAAGAGATTGCCTCTATTTCAACACACATCCACTGGTACTGAATGAAGTGACTGAGATGAGGATTGTCTCATTGTGACAGACTAGAATATGTTCAATAACTGTCTTTTTGTCTCTCTCCTCCCACTCTTGGTTCTGAAGTTATGGGGTTAGTCTTTGTTTTTTTGTGTCAGACCTCATATATATAATTTACAGAAATTGCACTATCTTTTAGGACACCGGGAATTGTCATTGATATTAGAGCAAGAAGCATAAAATGGTTTAGTGAGCAAGTAGAATACGATTTATTAATATTTTCCATGAAAATTAAAAAACAGGATTCTGACTGCTGGTAGAAACTACAATTTTATGGCTTTTGTAGGGAAACAAGAGTTAATATATTCTGATATTGGAATAACTTTGAGTGGATTTTTTCCAAGTATTTTGATTTAAAACCCCATAGCATTTAGTACAGCAGTGCTATTTATTCCATATAATGTAAAACAATGCAGTTGTACTTCATACATATGTTATTATTTTGTATCAAACCAAAAAGTAGTAATGTATTATGCAAATTACTTTGGTAATTTATAGGGGTTTTTTTGGTTTTGCAGCATGCTAACTGAAAAAAATTGAGAGAAAGATTTTGATGAATTGGATATCAATTCACTTGGCAATTTTTTCATCAATCTAATTTACTAAAATTTGCCTTTCAGTTGAGGATCTCTAAGGTCTTTTCCAACCTAATGATTCTATGATGCAAATTATCTTAACAGTCATATTGTAAATGTTCATATACAGTAGAATCAGAAAAACCTTGTTAAAAGAATCTCTAGCAAATTGTTAGCATCAATTGTATTCCAACAGGTACTGCCTGTACCTGCTTGCTTATTTTTTTTTCTTGGCTAAACTTTGTGCTCTAAAATGTATTTGATTTAAAGAGTGAAAGAGGAAACTGCTTTTATTAAAAATCCCATTGTATTTTCTATAATGCCCCTTCACATCTGCTACAAAGCTTCACTGCATCATATGCAGTGCAAAGAGGTGTCTACTCTGCCATCAGAGTACACCTGCTGTCAGGAGTTATTTCTGATTAGTTTTCTGTTAATGTTCAATACAATCTTGAAATCTCTATGTTTCTACTGCCCTTCATGGAGATGTCAAAGGTAAAACTGGTGAAGTTACAATTCTTTCCCTTTCTGTGCTCTGCTTGCTTGCAGTATAGTCCTTTAAAAAATGGAAACTCTATAGATATTATGAAGAACTAATATGTACAGCAGTGTGCCAAACCTTGTCTTTGAAGTATGTTTCTTTACAAATCAATAGAAACATCCTATTTCAGATTAATCCACTGAAATTTATTGCAGAAAACAGAACAAGAAATGTCAATAAAGAACTATCTCATGCAAACCATCAGTTGGGCAACTATGCTTTAAAAATATTTTTAATTCAATTTAATTCCTTAGAAATAATCATAAAATGAGTGTAGTTATAGGTCTGGAAATTTACACGGCTGTTCATTTTTTATTATTTTTTAAACGTTTTAGCCAGTGTTTTATCCTAAGTGCATAGAGCATTCAAATCCTTTTCCTTGTGGTCTAATCCTTTACATACATCACATGTTATCTGGATTATTATTAAAGATATCATGTATGGTATGGTTTACCTTGAGTAACATTCACTATCTAATGTAAATTTGGGTAGTAGCATTGCAATAGGTCATAGAAATTAAAAAGATTTTTTTCTTCTATATGTTTTTTTTTGAGACTTTAATCTGCAAGTTTTAGAACCTGTCATAACATAAAAGCTTCCCCATAGCTCTCTGGATGAAATTTGAGATGTTGCACATACAAACAGAGATGCTATGAGGACATTAGTCCTTTTTGACCCCTGAAGTGAACATAAAATAGAGGCAAATCCAAAATAATATTGAATCCGAAACCTATGTGCAGGGCAATGGAATTTCTTTTGAGGGGAAGAAGGTTGGTAATAATCTTACAAATTTGCTCTCTGCATGAATAAGGAGGCATGAAAAAGTAGGGGTGACAAGTGAGAAGAAAGAGGAGGAAAGGTTATCATAAAACTAATCATAAATTAGCAGTGAGTACTGATAATGATATGTGAGAACAAGAGAGAGGAAAATACTCAAAGTATGATACTGAAAGAGGAAAGAAAAAAAGTCTGGGACAACTTCATTAGTGGAAACCTAACAAAACCTAGGCTACAAGTAAGAATTCAGACAAAAATAGTGGATGTATTCTCATATTTGCACAGAAATATTTTTACCTGTTTTTAGACACGTGAGAGTTTTTCCCCAGGGTTATGTTCAAAATGCATTTGGTCTGCCAACAAACAGTGAGCTGTGATCAATCTGGCTCAACATTCTTAAGGAACAAACAGGAGTTACCCTTGCTGGGTAACTTGACTTTTGTGCTCACTCAGATGAAGACCTTCGTACTTTGACCCACGAACATTCACCACAGAGCTCAGCACTCACTGCGTTGTGTAACAACTGAGCCAGGGATGGTCAAAGCTTCCTGCTCTCCCACAGTCCATGTCCTTTATGCCTTGGTCTCTTTTCTAGCCCCTGAAATTGTATTGGAAAGAGCAGCCTTCATCAGAGCTATACGTTTATCCTGGTGAGGAGACTGTTTTCTGTGCCCTCTTCACGTGCATGTCCTTCTTTGCCCCACATCTGCAGAAATCTGGCACCATGAGGCATAATAAACCTAATCAGCAAAACTTACACCATTTATCAGATTGACATCCTTAGTCTTTTGACAGGCTGATTTAATATTTTCAAAATGAAGTTTCTATGCAGTATCATAGTGCCGTAATATTTGGATATAAGACCTAATTGAAAACAGATCCAAGACAAATACTTTGAGCTGTGGCTGACTTATGGAGATCACTTAGTTGACAAGGACAGGGTTTTTTTTCTGCAGTTTTATTTTTGATATTGCTATATAACTTGAGTAGGGAGATGGCTGGTTCTCAAATCCACATTTATAACATGACACCAAATGGGTGTTGCTCTTGCATAGGGGCATTGAGTGATGACAAGGAAGATAGGCACAGAGGGAGTAAAAAAATTGGTATAGTTAGCCTGTGGGCAATTTTAAAGTAGCAGTTTAGAGCAAAACAAGGACCAAATCAAACTGGTTATGTAAACACACATGGGAGCTTAATGTTTCCTTTGTAGTCCATCACAATGTCAAGCTCCAAACATTTGACCTGTATTTTTTTACAGGCTTGTGATGCCTTGGTGCTCATGAATGACTGTATGGAACAAGTATATGCTCAGAAAGATGAAAATGATAAACATTTGAAACTTGCATGCAAAAAAAAAAAAGAAGAAAGAAAGAGGAAAGTGTGTGCACTACAAAGACTTCATTTTGTGATGTTGAAATTGAAACTAAAGTTTACTCAACTCTCATCCATTATGTTTGGCTTGTGCTGGGTAGTGATGGCTACATGACACTGATGCATGGACTAATATTCTAATAGGTTTTTAATTAAACTGAGGAAAAGACTTGGGAGAAAGTCAAAGTTCTTAATAAATGAACAGATTAAATGTCCCGTGAAAGGTACCATATGTTTTTTTTTAATCTGGAAATTAGTTACAAAGTCACAGTTAATCTAATTATATGGTCTCTCTGTCCTGGGATAATGAAGTAGACTGAGAGTTACAGTAGTTGGAGAATGAAACCTTTGCTGTTCAGAGGCATTTTGAAAATGGAACCCTTGGCTAAGTGCTGTTCAATGGCTGTACTCACATTCATAAGGATATTCTTTTAAGATCTATATTTAGCTTGTAAAACAGTAATGATTAATTTTGTGCCATCTCCTGAGTTGTATCTTCTTGCTATGCTGGATATCTCAATGTTTATGCGTGCACATTATGATCACAGTAAAGTGAAGATATTGTGAACACATAGGAAGCGAATATTTTGGGCTAGTGTTGGGGTTTCCTGTTTATAGGTACGCTGGGCAACCTTTATGATCAGTGCTACGAGTATGACTATTATGCATCTTTGTAAGCAGCCAACTACCTTTCAATGAACCTGCAGCGGTCATTAAAATGATAAAAATAAGCTTATATATAATAAAACCCAGAATCTGCCATAATCTCTTCTTGATCGATAACATGTTCTGATAATAATTCTGCATCTTTATGTAATGTGTGTAATTTTTCAAACTTTCAAATATCCATTCTTCTTCCTAACCAATGCTGTTCTCCAGCTGTGATCACCATGACCATCACCATCAACGTATTTTTTGTGTGTGTGTGTGTGTGTTTGTGTGTGTGTTTGTGTGCAAATACTATGACTGTGCTTACTTTCTTCTTTCCAGGTGAATCATGAATAAAATCAAGTCTGTCAATCATTAATTTGGATACCTGTAAACATCGTGAACTAAACTTTAACTTGTGTTTAACATACAAGATAGAACTTGTGTAAGGAATTAGAACTTAAACAAGATTATTCACAGAAATTAGTGCTTTCTACACCAGTGAATATTCTTCTTTAATGATACTATGTAATTAGAAGTCTTTTAAGTAGCAAAGGCAGTCACAGGTAAGAAATAAGGCCGATTTTGGTTGCATTATTTTCAGATATATTGTGAAAAAATATCTTTCAAGATTATGTTTTTTCTCACTCTGAAAGACACACACTCCATTAAATGTTTTACATTCTCCTGAAAATGGTTAATATATTTATGGTGTTAGGGGCAAAGTAATTTCAGAAACCTATTAATAATTTATAAATAAACAAACATCATAATCATAGAAAATAAACCAATTAGAAGGTTTAAATGAAAAACACATTTAAAAATGCATTTCATAAAAGTAAGTGGAAAATATATAAAGTAAAAAATCACTGACTCATGAAATCTAAGATCTAATTGCTCATTCCTTTCTTTATTAACAGCTTGATAAAGGCATTATCTTCGTGAACAGAATGGTGATCAGAATCTCTAATAATTGTCCACTCTGATTTCTTGTAACAAAATGAAATGATAGGGAAAGGCTAGACATTATTTTGTGCTTCAACACTTGCTGAATAGAAAAAGAACTGGTGTGAAATGGTGAATATCCAGAGGAAGATGTAGTAGATAACCTGGATTATTAATCCACATTACTGAGATAGATTTTTTTCCTTATCTCCTATTTTGGGGGACAGGGATGTTTCTACACTTATGGTACTGTCTTATGCTAGGCAATTTCTGCTTCAAATATATTAGTCTATCTTTTTTCAAATTGAAATGTTTCGAGTACTTTCAATCACAAGTATACCGGCTAGGCTAACATAGTTAATCTTATTTTTTTTATAATTTTGATGAAATATTTCCTATTTCTTGTCATAGTATTAAATTACACAACATAGTTCCCTTTTCATTATGAAAGTTTCTATGTATACAAACAATTCTTGCTGAACCAATTTACTAGTACTGAGGATTAAAGTATTTTATAAGAGGCAAAGGAATTTGAATGCTCCTTTGTGGAAAGTGGTTTTGTTAGATAGGTAACTTTTCCTTTGTTCTCCTACAAAAATATCTCACTGAAGACAAAATTTGAGGACAGATTAATTAGCATAGGAAAAGTGTTCAGTTTTTACTTCTGCACACTAGGATAGAAATTAATCTCATCTACTATTTGTTTGAATATCAGGACCTTCGAACCTGTACTCTGAAAAGTATTAATACTAAGCATGTGAAAATCAAAAGGTGAAGTTCAAAATTTCAAAACCTTTTTGCATGAACTGGTTCGATAGAAACCTAGGGAAACCACTTTAAAAGGTAGTAACTTTAAAGGAGTATTTTACCTGTTTTGATATGACTGATAAAGAATTTTGTTGAGAGGTGGGTAGGAAAGAATAGAAGTAGACTTGTNGTGTTTAAGTTACGGGTGGACGAGGTCCTGAGGGACATGGTTTAGTGTTTTGTGGGAGTGGTTGGACTCGATGATCCAGTGGGTCTCTTCCAACCCGGTGATTCTGTGATTCTGTGATTCTGTGATTCTGTGATTTGTTTGGATATTAGTTCCTTCGAACCTGTACTCTGAAAAGTATTAATACTAAGCATGTGAAAATCAAAAGGTGAGGTTCAAAATTTCAAAACCTTTTTGCATGAACTGGTTCTATAGAAACCTAGGGAAACCTCTTTAAAAGGTAGTAACTTTAAAGGAGTATTTTACCTGTTTTGATATGACTGATAAAGAATTTTGTTGAGAGGTGGGTAGGAAAGAATAAAAGTAGACTTGTGTCCCAGTGCACAGATGAATAGATGTATCCAGCCCAGTTATTTCACATAGGTAGAAGGCCCAAGTTTTCTATGACTTGTTAAGTATGGAAAGTATAAAACATCTCACTGAACTGAGTGTGACCACAGTCTTGTGTGGGGGAACCTGGTTTGATGGCTGCAATGCTTGGTCTCACTCACAGAGTGCAATACATATTATATGTGTTTGCTCTGGAAACACCTGTACGTTTTAATTATTTTAAACCATAAAACTAAAAATAAGTAATTTTTAGGCAATGCCTCTTTATTTCTGCTCTTCTTTTAATGTTGTGAGTAATGACTGTGACCATTTTTACATTAAATACAATCCTTGGTTTGATGAACACCATTTGCAGTAGTTAGTAAGCTGAAAGTGGATTTAAATTGGTCAGAAATAGCCAATTGGGGTTTCCCCTGTGAAATCTTGTTTTTTTAATACTAGCTGAAATTAGAGAGAAGAGTGGGCATTTGTTTCTACCCCTGGGTAGAAACTTGCAATATGAAGGAATTGGAAGAATGTTCAAATTCTGATTGGAAGCAAGGAAAATGTGATGAAAAAATGAAATCAGTGGAGCAAATATTTATTTTTAATATGCTATGTGTCAATATTGTCAAAACGTTTGATATTACATCACTATGAGAAATAAGATGTTTGTTTGGATTAAAAACAATATAATAATTTTATGGCAAATCTAAAATAAATTATATCTAAATTTTGGCTTTAAAATGAAATAAAATGAACCAACAGTCTAAAGGTAATACTTCAGCATTATTGAAAATGAAAAAAAAAATCTTTCTTTCATTCCATGTTAATTTTGGTATTTATTACAACTGATTGTAACTGTTGATATGGGAGAAATTATGTTATTGCAGTTATTGCTCTTGGGTTTTTCTATACTTAAATTAAACTTTGTGATGATTCAGACCACAGACCTCTGCAACTGAACAATTCTGACTGAGTCTGTGAGGTCCATGTATGTTTCTTAAAGAGTAGCTCATGATAGCAAGTGCACCTCTGATCACACAACGCAGTTACTGAGAGTAACCTACTGAGCAAAAAACCTGCAAACTGGACAACAATAAAAAAGAGACAATAAATAGTTGCTGTAGAAAGAAGGTGTGCTGGAGAAGTTATCAAGGCTAAAACAGTTCAGTTTTCACAACTAGTGAAGAACGAGGAACGAAGTTCATTCAAGTAGAGACGTCTTACTTGAAGAACAAAATAAAATGGATTGATGATAGAGGGAACAAGAAGACTGTCAAGATCAGCTTTTGTCTGTACATCTTAAACATAATCTTCGTACAAAGTTGTGCACGCTTGGGGCTTTGTGCAGTTTGGTAGTAGCAATGGAGAGAGGTGGAGGTGCTGGAGCAAGTCCTGCCTCCTGCCCCACCTGTGGTGGGTTTTCTAGCATTCACTAAGCTGTCCTAGGCTGCTGTGACAGAGGGTTTTCCACTTTCTGAAGAGGCAGAAGTACCCCTGACTTTGCATGCATGCCCACAGGGTTCACACAGAGGTTTTTTTTGGCAAAAGTTGGTTGAACATTCAGTGATCCCTAGAGCCCCCAGCTCAAATTCAAGAACTTTCTCAAAAGAAACTCTGTGCGTGCCCCAGATTATGAAATTTCAGTGCAAATGGTTCTGACACAGTGAGACCACTCCTTGTATGCTAGTAGAGTATGGAGCATCCTCTCTCTATAATCCATGCCAAGAAGCATGTGCACACGCCCTCTGCTCATGGACCATGTTTCCTAAGGAAAATTTCATTGCATTTCATTGGGGGGGGTGTGTGTGTGATATTTTTTATGTTATATTTCTCTTTTTTTCCCATTCTTTCTTCTCTCTGCCTTATTCTCTCCTTATTCTACCTCACAATTCTTTTCCCTTTGGCACTTTTGGGTAAGTTTGGCTGTATCCAAGATCTTCCAGTAAATTGCAGCTGCTTGACCAATCTCAAAGTAAAAGATTGTAGCTGCAAATTGTAGCCACTTTGACTGAGTTAGAAGTAAAGAGCTGTAACTTCGACTGTGTTCAAAGCAGAGGCTGGAATTTTGACTCTACCCCAGGAGTGACAATGGCACAAACATAAAAAAGAAACCTACCCTCCCCCAATCATCTTGCTGAGCAGGTCTGTTTGGGCTAAGTTGTACTAGGGACAAGGCTTTAACCCTTGATAAAGACATAGGAACCTGACTGAAGGATGGGTAATTGTGAAAGAAACTCATCATAAAATTCAAAGATTCTGTATTCTGGATTTTTTTTCATGTGCAGAAACAGAGGGATCTGGCCTTCAATCAGTTACATGTATGAAAGCAGACTGGGTATGAGTGGCTGAGAGGGTTGGTTCCATTCTTGTCCATGCTCTTCTCCTCTCTAAGGTACAGGGAAACTTTATTAGACTTTTCAGGACACAGGTCTGTTTCCTAGGTCTAATTCTTCTGTTATTAGAATTAGAATTTAGTCAGGAGGGTCTACTTTTTTAGTGTTTGATCCTGAAAACATGAATATAAGAGTAACTTTCTGCATGAGACCTGTCCTATTGCAGTAGTGTTCTTGAAATTAATTATGTGCCTAGAATTGTTCCTGTGAACAACAATTTGTGAGTAAAGAGGTGGTATTATTTTTCTGTAATTCCAAGATAAAGCCCTATTGATCTGGATAAGGTAAAAATCTCTCCGTTTTCTATTGTATGCATTTGTAGATGTACCCTCCAACCACAAAATTCATAATCCTAAGAAAGTTGCAAAGTCTTATGGGGTTTTTTGGTTTTTGGTGTTTTTTTTTTCTCCTCTAGCCCTCTTGGTTCAAATATTCCCATCATCGATAGCAAGGCAGGAAGGTAATGACAAACTACCCTCCAAAAAGTATGTAAAGCATATACAGCATTTATATTAAATGTACTTGTAAAACCATGCTTTGATTAGTTAAGCACTCTTGTGATTAAGCACTGTATGTTTTGTGATTTTTCTTTAGTTTGTTACGCCTTCCCTTTAAATCCTCTCTGATTTTTATTCATTTCTTTCCCCTGTTGGTGGATCATGATGATGAATGAAGGCTTAATAAATTAAACCATTAAAGATACTTAGTGTTTAGTGTACATTATTCACACAGTCCTTTAAGTGCATAATAACGTAGAACTTCACGGAGATTTCTATGATACTTCAAAATATTTTAATGATGACCTTATACACTTAGAGGTGTAGCATTTTTATTAGGCATGAGAATAGGCTATGGATTTAGGATTTTCTACTTCTCTTTTTAAAAAAATATAACTGCACTTTATGGAAAGGGAGTAATTTCATGGACCTATTCAGAAAGCAAATGAAAAACAAGGAACAATATCTCATAGGTAACCTGCATGGCTGGAAAGTACTAAAACCATTATATGATGTTTTCTACCTGGCATAACAAGGTACCTAATAACAGTAGCAGCTCACCATTTTGTGTACAAACTATTATTCATATACCTGGGCATCCTCAGCTGGTGCATTTCATAAATATTTGCTGATAGCTTTAGGCAAATGCTAGAGTAAGTGACGGAGGAACGGGTTCATTGCAGATGTTCTGGTGGCAGCACATTTCAGATCTTGTAATAAAGCTAAGATGTATTGCATAGGAAATTGCATTTTTAAATGTATTCATAATTTTTACACTTCTCTTCCCTACTATGTAACTTCTCTTTCATGAATGCTGTACACTGATTTTGCACAAGTTCAATAGGATTCTCTATGTGAAGAAGTTGAGGTAGGACTGCTCTCTTCTTGGTGCACCCTGTTGCCATGGTTCCTCTGCTTTGTGGGACTAACTGCATTGTGCGTGCTAGGGCTTCCTCCATATCCATACACAGCAGTTTTCTTCCACGTGCCACTTGGGAGGTATTTGGATTATACACATGAACCTAGGAATTGGAAACTGACCCTCAGTGTAGAAATTTAGATACACATAGGAAATTCAGGGTTTCATCCCAAGCACTTGAATGGACTATGGTGTGGTGATCAACTCTTTCTGTCATCCTCCCTGAATGAGACCTGTTATGCCTCTGCCTATTCCAGTTACCTTCTGTTTCCACCAGTTTCCTGCTGGCTTTACAGAGCAGTCAGCTCTTCCTCCGCTATCAAGTCTTCTGTCACCTGATCTTCACAACTAGCAAATCAAAAGATGCTTTTATGTGTTCTTCAGCTTGTACTCTTCCTTCTAAGGTTCTCCATCTCAGTTCTTTAGTCAAGATCTTTGAGCCTGGTCTCCCTGTATTCATAGACCCTCCCTCCCCCTTTTTTTTCCCTTCCTTCCTGACCTAGGTCCTTGTTTCAGTATTATTTGAATGTCCTTCATGCATGAATCAAGTTTTATGCTTACTCAGTTACTGTCTTTGCCCTCTCATCTCTCCCCAACCCTCATGCCCCATTTCTCTTCTCTCAAGAAGAGAAATGGCTCTTCTCCCAAGGGACAGGGGACAGAACGAGAGGGAATGGCCTCAAGCTCCATGAGGGGAGGTTCAGGCTGGACATCAGGATGAAATTTTTCACAGAAAGGGTCATTGGGCACTGGTAGTGGCTGCCCAGGATGGGGCCTGAGTCACCTTCCCTGGAGGGGTTTAAGGGATGGGTGGATGAGGTGCTGAGGGATGTGGGTTAGTGATTGATGGGAATGGTTGGATCTGGTGGGTGTCTTCCAATCTGGTGATTCTATGATTCTATGATTTCCTGTATTTACCAGATCCATAGATCTTAGTTATGTTAATTCCCATTTCTTTACACTAGCTGCCAATCCTAGTTTCCTTCCAATAGTTCCTGTCATAATCCCATTTTTGTTTGTTTACTTTAAAGTAGGGACAATATATTTCCCTCTCTTCTTATCAAAATGACTATGGAACATTTTGCTAGAAATTTACCAAAACACAGCTTTTGCAAATGAGGCTGCTAGTTTATCTTGCATTAGGACATTAATTTTTCAAATGTCTTGGTGATGCAGATTACTTAAGAATATCCCCAATAGATATCATGGTTTTTTTTTCCTTTTTATTCCATTTGTTATGTTTCAGTTACGTAAAACTGTATTACATGTGAAGAAAGTAACAACTTCACAAGTTTGAAGCAACTAGTAGAAGTGCATTGCTTTTTTCTGCTATTTCTGATTCATGTTGTGGTGCGAGAACTCCTAAAGTCTATCCTTTTTTCTTTCTAAGTGTGGAGGATCGATGGCAGCAGCTCCAGATTTGTTAGTACTAGGACGACAGTCTCAGCAGTTCTAGGAGGCTGAAGCAGCTTTCCTATGCATTTTCAATTAATCCCAGCAGGCTGCCTCTTTCTGGCAGGATAATGTATAAAGTACACCATAAGATTGTGGCACTTCCTCTTCTCCAGTTGGAAAAGAAACTACGTGTGTCTATATTCAGATATGTAGCCAGACAGAGCTTCTCTGTAGTCTTTTATATATGCAGGTATTTTAAATGTCCTGGAGTGTACAACACAATGAAGCAGATGCTCTGTCTCAGCTGAAAATCCCATTACAGATTCTGAAAATCAAAAAGAAAACAACTGCACAGACTGGCAAAACAGTGAGATACTAAGAGTCTAGACAGACTAAATGATTACTCCTAAACTTGCCATAGCAGACTGGCTTCTTTTTTGTTTGGCAGATCTATTACCAATATGCCTGTGCAGGATATTATTCATATGGATGTATGAATAAACTCTAAGGTACCGGAATTACAGGTACACATCCTACCCCTGATAGTAAGTAAGTGAAAATGTGGATTCTTGTTACTGCTAAAGAAGGGCTAAAACAGCTTCAATAAATGATTAATTATCGCAATTTGTTGGTTTGTTTTTCAGACAGAAGGCTTCATTAATCAACACTCCTAAACTATCCAAGTCATTACTGAATGATAGTTTCTTATAATAGATGATTTTTCTTATAGAATGATACTGTTATGCAGACATTTTGAATTGCAAATGAATATCTGCACATCTTTTGGATTTGTTGATACATGCAAGATCTGAGCCAAATACCCACTAGGTGCACAGATATGGTGCGACATTTCTGGATTCTCTTGTTTTCTCCTAGAATCAAATTTGGAGAAGTAGAAACAGTTAAAACAGCAAACATTCCTCTTAATGATTTTGTCAGTAATACTGAAATTCGTTTTACACAAAGATCTAAGTAAGTTCCTTAACTTTCATATAATGTTCAGAAAAGTATATACATTGCATGTTTAATAATCCAAAATTAAACTGTTCATATAAAAATATATGTTCATATATGATTCAACCCTTTTCTTACTTGCCTGTAATTTAGACAAAAATGCATGTTCCCCCCAGTCTGCTTATTTGCATAAAATATGTATTTGTCTCCTGGAATAAAAGAGGTAACTACTTAATATTTGACATGCTGGTATTCTGAAAAATTAAAAAAATAATATCAACTAAAGATGTTATTTTTAGTCATATTTAAATATAAGCTGAACATTTCTGTGCTGTTAATGAGTATTTACCTTCTGCGTATTCTGTGAATCACTGCACATTCACTAGTGAAAGATGAGCCTCAGGTCTCCTTTGGCAGTGAAAGGGTATAGTAGGTGATTAAGCTATAAAAGTGAAAACAAGATATTCCATTCAATAGGCAAACTCCAGGCACCAGTGCTTTGGTAAGATACATAGTCTTGCTGGTAACAGCAGGAAATGCTTTTTGATGTGTTCTCTGCCAGTTCAGTACAAGTGCTCCTTACATGAATGCTTACAGAATTGAAAACTAACTAGAGGAATCAACCTCTATACTCTATCCAAGTATATTGGGTATATATCCAAGTTATATTGGTTGATTTTGGTTCTTTTCATGGTTATATGGGTCATGTTTGAATTAAAATGGCCAGAAAGATAATAGTTACTAGACAACAGAATCAGTTTTGCTTAACTACAGAGGTTTCTTTTTTGTTTTGTAGTTTGGCTTTGAAATGATTCAGGTTATTAAACAAAATACAATCTACATCTATTCTGAAGAAAAAATGCTGAAATGTGGGACCCAGGGACAGTAAAACCGAAAAGATTTAGCTATTATTTTAATGTCAGGGTTTGGAAACTGGTTACTAAATTTGTTCATGAAATGGGTATTTCTTGGAAATAGCTAGAGAAAAGAATGAGCAAATATAATATGCAGCTTAAAGTGTGGAGGCTTATCTAATAACAAAATTGTGTGTCAGCAGTTTTGTACAGTGAAAAATTTTTACAGCTACATATTTTAATGTAGCACTATTAATACAGTTAATTCCCTCCTGACTATGGAGAGTTAGAGCAAAAACATTCCTCTATCAATCTGTTGTGATGCTTTGCTAGCAGAAATCTACTTACTGTATCTTAATTTGTAGTTTTAATGAATGCCATGAAGTTATCTTTTAAAAAAAACAACAGTACTCAGAATTAAAAAATATAGTTACAGTGTGCATGATATTAATTTATTAAAGAGAAAGTTATAATATGTTGGCAAATAGCATATGATCATAAAACTGTGCTTTAAGCAACTGTTCTAAAGAAAGTCTAAATTTTTTTTGTATAAACCCTGGATTTCATATACAGATTAGTGTCTGATCTCATTAAAATTGAGAATAAAATTATTCAGGGAATCGTACAGAGTAAAAGAAATATTGTTACATTAAAAGACAAGAAAGAGAAAAGGAAATCACTGCATTTTGTATATCTAATAATTTTAAATATACATAGGTATATATTTGCACACAGTTGTGAAAGTGGTTTTATAATATTGGTACGTAATTATGAATCTGCTATGGTTTTAGAAGACATAAGCTGCTTTATCAATTTTTTTTAATATCTTCTGATTCAGAAAATATTTCTCTTTTATTGTTCTCTTATACTTATTTTAGGGGAAGGAATAGCAACACAGTTGTGCAGCTCTGGTAAAATGCACTTGCCTCTAATTAATGTCACTGAAATCAGCCCATGATAAGAAGCTTCTCAGTCTAAGAAGAGACAGCATAACCAAGACCAAACTAGACCAGTCTATTATTTTCATCTCCTATATGCTTCACAAAAAAAAGTATGGAATCACAAGAATTTAGTTGTAGGGAAAGGAAATGGAAATTATTCTGATTGATACTTGCTTGCTATTTCCTGTCACACTGATGAAAGAAAATACAAGTCCTTACTGCACAAAATCTGTAACATGAATTCACAGTGTAAGTGGCTCCCAAATGATTATTTAAGCCAAACAAGATTTTATTGTCACTGGGGAGTGACAAACAAAATGATCTTGGGAGTTGCATAATAATTGATTTGAAACAAGTGATAGTTCATACAGTACTAGGCATACAGAGAGTAATGAATATGGTTAGCTACAGACTGTAAGATTAGTATCAGGACAAAAATGAAAGCTGAATATTTTTCAGTCTTCGGAGGTTTTTGAATATCAGTACTAAATAATGAGCTAATTTAGATAAGCATTAAACATGAATTTAATCACATTACTGGTAATTATTAGCAAACACACAATATGAAAGCCTTTTAGATTCCTTCAAAAGTTGTAATTAACTATAAAAAAAGTAAATGTTTTGACCTCATGAACTGCATCTAAATGACTCAACTGAAGATTTTTAGATTAAATAAAATGCAGAGATTAGAGAAATTTTTTCTTATTTATTATTTAGCTGAAAGTAAAAGCATGAGTTTTGCCACATGTTAGCTTAAGAGCAAAGTCATACTATATTTCAGAAAAATGATACTCACTGAAATGAACCTGAAAACCAAATCAATTTTCTAAGCGTGCACAGTAAATATTTACCTGATATGTGACTGTGTTCCCCTGCCATCTTCTATGCTGGTCATGAGTGAGCAGGTAAGCATAATCTTTCTGTAACCTCCCCAGTTCCTCTGAAGGTCTAAGGTTAAGCACGTGAGCGAGAGTGTTGTAGATTAGAACAGAAAGTATGCTCAAAAAGTGCCTGGTATTTCGCTTGCCAAGCATCATGCAGATAGGCATACCTCACTGAAAAAGACTTGAGAGAGCAAGATTTCCACACCGGCTGCCTATACCAGGCATGGTGCTGCACCCCCCATGTATTTCACTGACAAAAATAATGGCTAGAGTATAAAATCAACATTTTATAAAAGGATTTTGAGATAAAGTTTCCAGTCCTAGAAATATGTGAACAAATAAATATTTTTAGATTGCTTACTTTAAAGGGAAAAGAGCTATTACACTGTCTTGAAGTTGATGTATATAGAGGTTGGTCCCTGATTCTGGAAAGAAACACTTAATAATGCAATTTCAAATAATGGAAGTGGGCTGTTTTTTGAAGGTTGGCAAATGCCTATGACTTCAATTTATCTCAGGCAGTGAGGGTGAGTGCTTTCTTATTTAACAGAATAGTGAGCTCATCTACTTTTTCATTCATCAGTCGACCATTGCTCAAGAGCACATCTTCCATGCCTTTGCTCATGTTACAGATGTTACCCTTTTTCAGCAATATTGAAAAAAATAAGATTTATATGAAAATATGGCTCTTCTTCCAATGGATTATCACTGATGGGAAATTATTATCTTATAAGAGGCTTGTTGAAAGCAATTTTTTCACTGTAAAAATTGGTGGAGTAGTAATTTTCTGAGTGATTTATTTTTCAGCAAGAAATGTTCAGCCAACTCTCTGGCCAGCCACACTACTTGTGATTACTCTGAAGATTGTCCTGGGGCTCTAGCAGGTTACCTGTTAAACTAGGGTAAAATGTACTTTTTCACACAACTACATTTTGCCTACCTCAGAGATGGCTAATGAAATGGGCCACGTGTAAGATTCTCCCTCTAGCATACTTAAATCTCTGATGACCTTTCTATTCAAACTTACTTCCAGCTCACAAAACCCATTATATTTGGGATAGGAACAAGCAGAAGTCATCAGCAGAAATGTAATTAATCATCAATAGGAACGTAGGTGTCAACTAGAAGACAGAGTGATCAACAGGATTTTGGACAGTTTCTTCTGTTGTGTAATTTTTTCTGTTTCTTATACGTGTTTCTTCTTTCTGTCTTTCACTCGAATTTAAAACATTTTTCTCTCCTCTCCCCTCTCTCTTCATCTACTGTACTTACCCTTTCTTCTTTAGTCACTTTTCCAGCTGGTTTATCCTTGCTAAACTGAGAATTCCTGAAATATTGTGGAGCTGTGGTGGCTCCTGCAATTGCGTTCTGTTTATTACATTGCATATCTTTCTTTTATGCTGTGTTTATATAAGCAGTTACAACAGTGGAGCACACTATCTACAGGGTAATTAGAATTCACCATAATAAACACAACTATTAATCGTGACTTTCATTATATTTTGCTCTAATAATCACTTGATACAATGCAGAACAATGACAAGGGAATGATCATTAATAACAAACATTCAGTATTTACAAATTAATTAAAGCTGCTTATTAATTTATTTGAAGAATAAATATTAAAGGATCATGCCATTCACATAATTTACTATAAATGAAGAAAAAGAAAATCTTCTCTTAGAATTAAAATTTTCAAGAATCTTGGTGGGGTGCATTAAGGATCTTATGGGTGGAAATCTAGAACTATTTAATGAATAGAGTTGATTGTTTAGAGTACTCACTAAAAGGCGTATGTGTGAAATTATATTAGGTAAGTTAGAAAAAGTACTGTTTTGCACACACTGACTGCATGGAATTTATGTCTCTTGATATGCATTTTATGCTCTGTCTACAGCAAGTGTAGGTGTGACCTTAACCCCATGTCTCGTCTTGATGTCTTTTGGTTCTGTTGTGTTTAGCTAGTGTAATACAGACATAGGAAATAACAACTTCAAAAATTTGACTGCCTCAAGCCCATATCAAATTAAGTGACACTCAGCTTTATGAAACTGATGTTTTCTAACTTATCATCTACTGAATTTACCTTACACAACTGCTAATGTCTTCTGCTTGTGCCTTTCACAGTCTGCTTTTCTAATACTGTAATTGCACTTAGATGTACTCCTGTTTTTTATCATAAGGAAGGTGCTATAAAAATGGTAGTAATTTTTCTTATCTCAGTGAATCAGCATGCACTGTAAAAGGTAAAAGAACTATTTCTAGCCCATATTTGCCATCCTTTTCCTTCTCCTTATCTTTGGATCATCAAATTAAAATGTTTTAAACATCTAGAGTTGTTTTGAGCCATGTAACTCCTTCAGTAAATCAAATTAAAAAAAAATCTCACTGAACCCAAGTAAAAGTGATCTGTCTGTGTATCTGTAGAAGCAGAGGATTCCAGTGGGACCTTGTTAATTTTGTGCATTTTTGTGACCTCTGGATGAGCAGAAATTTGTGCATTAATATGTAGGCAAGCACCAGCAAGGCAGATGTTAAACTTACTGACCTTCACTCACTGAAACTGATGAACAGTTTGGCTGTCATTCGTTGTCCTTTTGAGGCTTTCTCACAGCAAATGAATGCCAAAGAGACATATTTGATCCTGCAAGTCCTGCCAGAAATTAGGTTTGGACTTGGATATTTTGGAATGAATCTGAGTCAAGTTTGACAACAAAGGGTAGGCTGCTGCAGTAACACATGCAGATGATACACTTCTCAATCTGTTTGTATACTCTGGAGTGGAGAGATATTGAGGCCCTTTCCTGCCTTTCATTCAGACATGGAAGCAAAATATGCAGTAATATCAAAACACATAATTCAGTTATGCAGGTAAAATAGCCACTGAAGTTACACCTATGTAACCTAATCAATGGGGCACCTGTGTTTTACTCAAAACCAGGTAAATTAATTAATGACCAGCAGAAGTCTTCTGCTTTGTAATTCGGAAATCAGAATGGGATGAGAACATACATGTTAAATAGCAAGATAAACATTTTTTCACACAGCTAATAACATCTTCTATACTTTAATCACCCACTAGCTATGCTATGTTCTGTATTTCTTAGATGTTCTTTTCATAACATTTCAATAATGTTTTTCAGAGGTTCTTCAATGGTACTTGGCACCTGTGTGTTCTGGAAAAGGAACATGGCAATATGAGTACAATAATGTTCAAGGACCAGAGCATATGAGTGTTTGCAACACTTCAGGAGTTGCAGTGGGATGGTAATAGAAGGCAGGTTCTTAGACAATTAAAAGCTGAAGCCAACAAAAAATGTACAAATGCTAATGAAAACCTTGCATCCAATATTATTTGGAAAGACGTAACAACTTGCATATGATGAGGAAGCACAATCTTTGTCCCCTTCCTGAATAAAGGAGAGGTAATGACTCCTTAATTAACATCTCTCTTGATTAGCCATTTAGTTTTCCAGCTTTTGGGTTGGTCAGTCACCTTATCAGCATATAAAGCAGGAGAAATAATGGGAAACTCATTTTACTGATGGCCAGGTTTCTGTACTCCTTCAGCTGCCCTCACGTGTTACCTGGTCCATCCTGTTTATTTCTTTGATGTTTGCTGTCTTCTAGATTTTGATCAAATTTCTAAGAGTACACAAAGTAATAATGACAAACTATATGCTGTTTTACAAATACAGGACAAAAATATAAGGTTAATACTACAGTGAAGCAAGAATCCACCATGAATGCTGCAACATTCACAAACGACTTAGGTCCTTAAGTACATAATGTAAAACCTATTTTGTAATTTTGTACACACTTTAAGAAATACATATTTGGTGTTTCCTATTAATTTTAGTACAGTGACTATTTCAGACAGCTATATACTTACATTCTGAATACAAATTGCATCTTCATACTTCTTTTTGTATGTTGTAGTAGAATTTATTAGAGAGACACTGAGATATCAAACTACCTGACTATGCCTCTTTTCTCCCACTTTCCCCCCCCTTTTATACAGAAATCTGTTGATTTCAAATTATTTCTTCTGTTTCTGTTTTGCTCTGCTTATCCTTAAGTGTTTTTTATAACCGTAGTACATTATATTCAATATCTGCTTTCTGAGAAGCCATTTATCAGCTTGCCTTTTCTTCCAGGGCAAAATCTTTTCCTATGCCTTTTGTTACTGTTGGCATTTTTCTCTGAAGCAGCCTCAGTTTAGGTGGGGTTACAAGTTAATGCTCTCCTATCAAAAGATGTGATGGTAACAAGGACCAGGATCTTTTGAAGTTAAAAAACAAGGGAGCCATGACCTTAAGGTTCATGTAGGCAGATCATAGAATCATAGAATCACCAGGTTGGAAAAGGCCCCTTGGATCACCGAGTTCAACCATTCCTAGATGCCGCTAAACCATGTCCCTGAGCTTCTTGTCTACTGGTCTTTTACATACCTCCAGGGATGGTGACTCAAACACCTCCCTGGGCAGCTTGTCCTAGTGCCTGATGACCCTTTCTGTGAAAAATTTCTTTGATATATGGTCTGAACCTCCCCTGGTGGAGCTTGAGGCCATTGCCCCTTGTCCTGTCCACTGTCAATAGGGGAAGAGGCTGGCACCCACCACTCTACAACCTCCTTTCAGGCAGTTGTAAAGAGCAATAAGGTCACTGCCTCAGCCTCCTCTTCTCAAGGCTAAACAAGATGCTGTATTTTGGTCCTGTTCCTTGATTGAGGTCTTCATGGCTGCTGTAAACTTCTCCAGTTCTTAGTGTCACATACTCCTGGCCTCACAGCCATCCAGAAACTCAGCAAAATGAAATATGCTGAGTATAACTTGGAAGTGGACTGAAAAAAGCGTGCATGAAAAAACCTCAGAAACTTAATTAGCGGCATACAACAAAGATAATGTTGTTACATACTAGAATTTAGACTACAGGGTAGCAGCTTGTAGCTGAGGACCATGCAGGGCAGCTCATCAGGAAAGTCACTTTGACTTTTTTTCAGTTTGCAGTTTTGTATGTGCTGATCTATTCTTCCAGCATAACTGTACATGGACAGGAGGGCTATAATGTGCTTTGCAAGCAGTGACACCCCTATCAGAACTGAATTGGACAGCAGATTTGGTTAAGAAAACCTGGCCAAGCAAACCCTCTCCCTCTGCCCTCATATTTGATCAAAGGAGAGTAATGAGGAACAATAACATTACCTCAACAATATTAGGGTCATTTCTTGATTATTTTGGCCTTCAATTGCCTTTCCATTACCAGCAGTGAAACAGTAAAATACAGTATTGAGGAAAAGTTGTGTTATCCTCTCACTAACATACTGCAGTGTATTTCTAAGTTACTAGGTGCCCTTTATTGCTGTGCTGACCAGCTGACCTCTCAGTGTTACAAACTCTTTGGGGTGCACTTCGCCTTACCATTCCAGGTTTACACCTCAGCAGAGCCACAGTTGGCAATGACCTAGGCTGTTAATAGTGCAGCATGCAATTTTGATGTTGTAGTTTGAGTTTGGGAGCACTCTCTAGTTGTATAATATTGAGTGCCATTTGCTAACCCAGGCTATTTCTTACTTCAGAGCTTTTAGCCTCTTTTTCCAGGTCAGTGCTGAGTGCAGGCATGATCCATGCTAGTTAAAAAGGTACTCAGAAAGATGAAAGGACAGAGCTTTTAGAAAAGGATGAAATAGTAGTAGCACATCAGAAATACACTATGCATTATATCATCTGGATATAATCAAGTCAATTTTCATTTTAACATAGCAATCCCATTTAACAAATTAATTTCCACCATCCTCTTTTCAATTCTTCCAATTCTGTGTTCTGGCTAGAAAAATCTGCTGTCTTCAGGGCAATAAAAATCTTATTAGCAGCACAAAACCAGCCCGGAGTGATACACAGCCACTGAATCTCTGAATCCTTCATTGCCTAAAAGCTTAATCTTGGCTTCAGAATGAAAATGTTTTTAAATACAGAAGACAATTCAGTCTCTGGAAATAGTGTTTCTAGGGCACTGACCCTTGGTTCTGAAGGGAAAAGGGAAAAATAAGAAAATTCTTCTGACTGAGTGCATCTGAAAATTAGAAACCAGATAGGGTGATACCAGAAGACTAAAACTGCAGCTTGCAGAATTCGTGTTACCAGTGTTACTTTTCCAGGCTCTTTGTCTCAGCAAAAATCTCTCAGTGTTAGTTTATTCTCCATATATTATGATTTTCAGAGTGACATTTGAAATTGAATGTGTGCTAGCCTTTTTTTGCTTTGTTTATTTTGTTTGGGGAAAAATATTAGTCAGGTTGTACTTTAAACAAGAAAGGTTATTGTTGGGCTTACTCATGCAATTAAAAAAAGATATCAGTTAAGAATTGTTTATTGCTTCCAGTTTTAAGTATAATAATAAGGAGTAAGTGGACATAGAGTGGCATAACAGTATCTGCCAGCCAGTTCCAGTTTATTTGTTGAACAAATTGTCACTCATAGCTGTGAATGGATCTCATTCCACAGGGGTCAGTGATGTTGTGCTTAGTCGTGTGAGCTTGAGAGCAGTTGGTTAGGCTGAGGAAAAAATGCTAAATAATGGGACTTGAAACAGTGTTTCACAATAGCCAAGGCACTGCTACTGAGTATTTGTTTTAGCCTGCAGAGGAGGATTTTGTGTCCAAACAGGGATGTCGGGGAAACCTCAAGGGTCCTCAAAACTGAATGTACAGGACCATTTCTTTATAAAGTAGTCTGAGAGTTACATAGCCAATTCTGTGGTGATGTATGATGTGTTGTTTTCCAATTTATGCTTCTGAGTCTTCACTGAACTGCACATTTGAAATATATTCCGGTGTCCTCCATTCTTAATACCTGTTTTATTTGAGCTTCCCCATTGCACAGACCCTATGTATCTCTAGGTATGCCAAAAAAGGTATGGATATAGCTGAGCAGAAGAACTCTCAGGTCCTCTCTTGAATAATTATTGTTAAATAGATGGTATTTTTGTTTTAATTATTATTAAATTGACGGACACAGAAATCAAACTCAGCTAAATACATGGCATTAATGCAATATAGGCCACTGGTAAATCAAAAGTTATTGCCCTCCCTGGGCTTTAGCCAGCGGTGGGAAGGAGGAGTTGATTCACTCAAGACACCAGAGACTGTCTCAGAAGTGCAAGTCATTTGTCCTGCCTAAGAAGGTGATCCCGACCTTGGGACTGTAGTCAATTGTTTGGATTTTCCTGTGTCCTGGCAGTTCCCTTAGGGCAGAAGAGTGCATGGGAGGAATACAGAGTCTGCAGTTTTCTTGTCGGGCACAGTGCAGACAATCTAAACAACTGCATTGAAGTCAAAAGGGGTCATATGGAAGGGAACTGCACCCTGGAGTGCTTCTTTCTCTCTTTACCAGGCCAGAAAACATCAGTGGGATGTATGTTTTCTTTTGTTATTGACAGTATGCTATCTATACTTAAGCTAATTATAATATACTGAAGTAAGTTATTGGGTTTGTCATCACCATCATGGGTGATGAGGAGGAAAACAAATCTAAAAGGGACTCTGAAAAGGATTTCACTTTGAAAGGAGAGGAGAAAAGCTACAGATGGATACGTAAACAGGACTGGAATAATTTGAGTCACAGAATACTTCACCTGGTGTTACTAGTGAAAACTATTGGTACACCAGCAATGGTGATTTGGTACATTGGTGTGGGAAGCAATGTCTTCTATTTTAACACTAAATGTATTCTGAACACCTTAGAAATACATAGTAAGGTGAAAACATTCTTATGTCCTGGCAGCTTTGGGATCTCATAGAAAATATGTTTAGGGTAACTCAGTCATTGCAACAGACAAATATCATAACCTTGGAAAAGGCTAGTCTCTGTACCTGTACTGTAGCATGTTAAGAAGGGCAGCACTGCTTAATAAGAAGATTGGAGCCATGTGAATTCAAAGGGACAAGTTATTTTTTTTTAAGCTGTGCTCAGGTCTCTCAGCCTAAAGGCATTTTCTGAACTATTCCTACTCTCATTTCAATACAGAGAATTCACAGGTGGTTCATGTTAGATTATGGGGAACTTCACAATCATCAATTTGATGTTACTACTTCTTTGCTCAATGTTTTTCAGTGCTTTGATCAGGGGACTGGTTTTCCTTATAGTCACAGATGGTTGCTGTTTGACAGTCTGACAGGCTGACAAAGTAAATAGGCATGAAAATTAAATATTCCTTTGTTTTGCTGAGTCAGGCAAGTGTCATGTGTTTAGACAGTGCTCTGTAATCCTTCTAACTGCATTAGGATGGGGAGAGGATATTGTTTATAATGGTACACAGAAATCTTACAACATTCTTTCCTGGACTGTCTTGTTGAGGATTCGATTAACAAATCTGAGCTGACAATGAAATTCCACTGTTACTTTTTGTGATTAAGGTGGTAAGTGTTGCCATAATGCAGCACTGTGAAATTTCAAGGGGTTAATTTGGGAAAATCCCATCTGGCAAAGATGTGCCTGATCCTGCATATCAATGGGAGTTTTGAGTACAGATCAATAGAGGGATGAAATACTACATAATTATTGTATGTCTGTGCCTGCATCTACTTGTCTACTCTCACCAAAAAAAAAAAAAAAAAAAAANAGAAAAAGAATTAAATAGGGAACTGGCTGACTAAGCCCAGGGAAAGTTGATAGTATGGGCCCCAGGAAAGGATGATTCTATGACAAATTTCTCCTTCTCTTTGTGCATCAATTACAGTGAGCCTAAAGTTATGTGCTTTTTTTAATAGAAAACAAAGAAGATACCAAGAAAACAGATTTTGTTACCTAGCTGCAGAGCAGCTCTTTACATTCAATGACTTTACATACAGTTCTCCATTTTCTGCTTCTGGAATGGTTTTGCTGGATCAAGTTTAGCTGATCAATGAGGTTAAAAAGCAGTTTGGTCAAGTACTTCTGTTGAAAAGGAGAATCAAGCCTGTTATTCCTAAAGGCACTAGAAATAAAAACATATTTTTTAAAATTTAGGATTTAATTATTTTTGTAATGGAGTAGTGCATAAATACCTATGGCTCCCAGACCAGAGTTCCAGATAGGAACCTTTGAGTTAGCTCTTTCTACAAAGACTGCATCTCTTATCAATCTAGAATTAATAAATAAACTATACTTTGGAGGTGGCTTCAGGTGATAAATCCTGGGGTGACTTACAAGCCCATCCCCTGTAAGTCTGATAAGTAGGTCTGATAAGCAGATGAGAAACATGTGAAGAGGGAACTGTAGCAGGATCTAAGGGGGACTGATGGCTCACTTCCCACTGGCAGCGACTCCCCTGGTGAGGCAGACTTCAGCCACCCTGGGGGTGCTGAGCACCCTGCGCCAAACAACCTAGCAGAAAGCAGCTTGATAAAGTGGCTAAACTTAATACCGGAAGCTTTTGGGGTGAGTTGGGCATGCACAAATTTTCAAAACTTTGGTTGCATATGAGAAATTCTAGAGCAGTTTTCAATTCTGCCAGCAGTTTTGGAAAAAATTCTCTCTAGGTTTTCATTTGATTTGGTAGTTCAGATTTGTTAATCCTCATTTCCAAAGGCAATTTGCAACAAGGGTGGTTTTCTCCAGCTACTGAAAACAATTTATTTTTAAGGAAGATATTTTAAACTGTTCTATTTCTTAAAAATGATAGGTATCATAATTTTTAAATCACATCTTCTTTCCTTAATACACATAAAACTCCAACAGACACTATCTCGTTAAGATAAAGGCTAGATAGAAATGGCAAACTATTGTTTTCAAATATTCTGCTACTGTCAGTACAATCTGGAAATTAACACTGTAAATTTGCATTGATAACTTACCTTCAATTGGGTAAATGCATTCCTCTGGGTTAGTAAAATTATGTGTTTGTCAGTGGAAACAACCATAAACATGAATAGATAAGAAGCAGCTTCGCAGAAGAAATTGCTTGGTGGTTGTTTGCAAATGCTTTCCTGTTATTGAGATAAATTAAGATCAAGCCAAGCTCAAGAAGAGAATATGAAAGATAACATAAAAAAGTAACAAGAAATTATATTGTAAAAGCATATTATAAAGTATATCATATTATAAAAGCACACAAAATTACATATAAAATGGATATATAAATATTTTTATGTTATTTTGTAGATATTTCAAAAATATGCAATTGCTCGAATTCTTTTTGATGTCAAATATTAAAAAAAAGCTAGACATCTCTGTGTAGCAATGAGTATGTGAAGTAAGAATTGACCACAACTAAGTCAGTGTGCGTTGGAAATATTTTTATCTTTACCTGTGTGGTGCTATACTAAGTTCTGTTTCTTGTCCCAAAATCTCCAAGAGGCTGTTTTTTCTCATTTTTCCAACTCTGTGTTAGAAACCAAAAGATACATTAGAAAATAATTGAAAATGTTAAGTTTATTTTTATTGAATGGTGCTACCAAATACAAGGCTTGAGGCTTTTCTGTGAAGTCTGTTAAGGGGAAAACAGATACAATCATTCATGTAGGCTCAGGTTTCTTTCCTGAGTAAACCTAAAGCTTTAATTTTTTGTCACAGCACATTTGTTGTTTTTCTTATGTTGATGACAGTTCTTCAATCTGCCTTCAGAAGAATCCTACAGGTTTCTGCACTGCAAATCTCAGTTAAGTATGTGAGATAAACTTACTGATAGAAATATTTGTTGGATGTGTCCCATGGTATCATTCTTTATTCTTTCAGCATTGCAGCTTCTTCAGTCAATTTTGTCTCCCTCACCTTCTGTAACATTTATGTTTTACATTTTATAAAATGAAAATAAGTATAAATGACTAAAGCACACGTATTATTTAAGTTTAAATATTATTACTAAGCTGTTAACTTTTGTTACTACCGACAAGAGTAACATCATCCATCTACAGTTCCTCTGTACTGAATTAATAGATTTTTTAATTCATTTTAGTTGATTTTATTTCATTATTCTCCATGTGTCTACCACTTCAGGAAAATTCATGAATCAACATTGTCTCTCATTTTAGAGAACTGAAAATGAGACAAATAATTCAGCTTGTTCAGCTTGTGTCTTTGCATTAAATCAATCTTGAAATAATTTATCCTTCTCATGAACCTTTCAGATACACAGAACTCATTTATGCAGCTTCTGTGCAACTTCTTTCACAGCCCTTATTTGATTTGCTTATCCATGTGCTCCTGCATGCTCACACTGGATCCTGGGGCTAATAGGATGCATGCCAATTCTTCATGATGTTTCAGGTTCTTGTAGTAAATCAGATCATTAAAACACAGCTTAACCTAATATTATAATGAAAAAAAGGCCTCTCTAGTAACTTCCACAGCACTGGAAAATAATCATTAAAGTTTATGTGGAAAAGCAGCATGAAATACTATATTTGAAATTTTTCCCTAAAGCTCACAGTTTTGACTTCTCTGTCCATATCTTCATTAGGGATTTCATTTGAGATGGGACTGCCTTTTTGTATTTTGCTTGTGCAGTGTCTTGATGCATAGTTGGAGATTCTTTGTTGCCACTGTTGCAAGAATAGGCTTGTTTTGCAATTGGAAACATAATTTAAATATGTTTCTTTCAGCAGTATTCCAGTCTGTTCAGGTTTACATTTGCTAAGACCTTGGTCATGGATCTAAATGTATTAAAGAATGAAACAGAAATTTGTGTGCTTGATAAAACATATTTGAATAAATTTACTTTGTCTGACAGGTGAAATAATCTCATGATTCTTTTGAGCCTGAACTGCAATGGCTGAAACATCTCTCTGGACCACAGGCACTGCTGAACCACTCTAGTCCCAGGTCCAGAGACCCCCACCATCTCCTGTGCTATGTGGGAAGTTCTCTGTAAAGGTGTACAACCCACTTGCTGATATGACTGGTAAGATTTCTTGCCAACCAGAGAGGATACAAGTATTGCCTTTCCTGAACAAAGGCAGAGCACGATTTCCTAGATCCTGCTGGAAAGAGGAGCTGCTGTATACCTGCCTTATTCCAGCAGGGCAGGCTGCTCCCTTCATATGCCATGTGGTGGGGAGGCTTTCTCCTGACTGCCAAGGACATGGCTGAGCATGAACTCAGATGCCAGAGCTCACAGAAGAACATAATAGGGTCCTAATTCCTCAATCTCTGAACGAGGGCCTAGTCTACTCGACTTGAGCGTGTTTTATTAGCTTACCTCTTTGTTTTATTTCGTAGGAATCAGGGTGTGCACAGAGCAACTGGTGCCAGACTGGCTCTTGCTCTGGCAGGGCACTGGAATGGAGTAAGAGTAGGCCTCCAAACTTGTGAATTAAGTTCTCCCAGACCATAGTAGGGAGACTTGATCTGAGAAAGACTGGAAAGAGAGGTAATAAAATGTGCTGCTAACTTTTCGCTATGTCAGAGGTATTACATTGTAATTCTAAGAAAAAAATACTCTCATGGAGAACTGAGACACTGTGGAATATGCATTTCAAGCACAAAGGGAATGAATCCTCCCAAAGACCTTAAAGATTTTTTTATAAATTAACTCCAACATTAGGTATTTCTTAATTGAACTAACAGTTTTCAGTAGGCTGAAAACTAATTTAGTTGCCTGTTCTACTACCACTTGATCAGTTCAAATTTGACCTTGTTCTCTTGCTCTGTCAGGTTGATCGCTGGTCAAGACTTCAATCCCCTAATAGTAAACTCGAGTCGTATCAGCACTCAGATGCCACAGTGATCTGTTGCAACTTTATCAGTGTGAAAAATGTCTCGCTCCCTGACCCTTAGGCCAGCTTGTGAAGATGTACTGCATGAATGTACATATACCTCCTACACGTTTTGTGCAGAATAGCAAGCACGAGGCACTGCCCTTGAGACTACTAGCTAAGCAAATAGTGCCCATGTGAAAGAACAAGGACTGGAGATGCTGCTTCACAAGGTCTAATATTAGTCTTCCTGGTCACATATCCTACATATATTAAACGATTTAGCTAACCCAGTAATTGAGAGAAATTTATAGCACTTTAAAAGAACAGTTAAAAGGGAAAAAAATAGACCAAAAAACCAAACAGGAAAGAAGATTGCTTACAGTTTTATGAAGCCTTAAACAAATAAATATAAACATAAGCATGGAAAATTAAGATTAAAAACTAAGATAAAACAGAAAGATATAATGTCTGTACTTTGTTTACCAGTATGACTTCCTCCAGGATTACCTGGAGAACCCAACTCTAAACCAAGTCTCAGTCTCAAGAAGCTGAGGAAAATATAGAATTGGAATAGAAGTCAGAGGTGTAAACAGTAAATTCAATAGGAGTGAGTTGGGGAAAAAAAAACCCAAACAAACCAAACTTGAAAACCTATTCTGGATAAATATTTGATATTTTTAAAATTAAGTGCTAGAATATGCACCATCAGTTTGCATAAACGTATAAATTGTGTAGAAACCGCATTGGCAATTATCAAATTGTCAAATTGTCAGATTGCCAAAGAAGAGGTCAGGTTTGAAATATTTTCCATCTTGGTTTAGTGCCAAAGGTAGTTTTTCTGGATCTTAAACTTTGCATCTGTATTGAACATGATAAGAAGACTTACCAGATTCCCTCCAGAAATAGTATTTCCAGGAAGAATTTAATGATGCAGCCTAATTACCCTTTTTGTAGCTGCAAAACTTTTCACAAAAATAGCGCATGAGTTCATGTGCATTGAGTAGTTCAAATGAAAAGCCATCAGTGGAACTGAATTAAACCCATAGAGTCAAGGCCTCTCCTGCCATAAATCATATGCATTGCTATAATAAAACAACATGTAACGGAAGCAATTCTTCACACCACTGAGTTCTTGGCATGGGAACTGGTCCCAGAATCCAGATTTTACTGCTTCAGCTCCCATGTCTTTTAATGTGTAGGAAAACCTAAGCTACAATATGCTGTAATAATTTTGTGACATTTGGGAATAGAATATATGTTACCTACGATTTTAAAAAAACTAATATCATTTTGGATTTATCTTATTTTTCTTTTTTAATGGTCTTGGTCATACTAGTAAACGACATTTTCTTATCTGTAAAATACAGCCGAGTATTGTACCATGCCCTGATTTTGCCAGTTGAGCTTCTTTCTTTTTTTTATAGTCATAAAATGTATGTCAAGCACTATGAGCAACTCCTTTATGACTTGCTTGCAGTGCTGCAATTAGGATCATACTGTGTCATATTCGACGCTCAGTGACTGTTAAATGTGCTATGCCTGCATTACACTAACCTCTGTATCAGTCACTTTAGATGACCCCCTTGAAAACTGCTGCCAAAAATTTATTTGTCAGAAATGACTTTCAAAATGCTTATGAAGTGAAGAATGTTCACAGGTCTTTACCTACTCAAATACTAGAAACTGTCAGTCAATGAAAACAGACTTGACAGTTTATATTCCAGGACTCAATATTCAAAGATTTGCTTGAAAAATTATTCCTATATTCTGTCAGCAACTGAGTTTTGTGTTTAGTCAGTTGCTTACTTTTATATTGTAATAACCACTAGAAGTTGCTACAAATGGTCTGCCAGAACCTTTGGTAGTATTTTTAAATGGAATGAATCAGGGACATGTTCCTCATCTCTACAGTACACCAATATTGTCTGTCATGTGAGCTGGAAATTCAATCCTATTGCAGAGGTCTTGCTGAGGCTTTTTTCATTCAGAGCTCTTTTCTGTTTCATTGGCATCTTTAATTGCAAGTGACAGCAAAAATATGACTCAGATTATTAAACACAGGAGTTTTATTTACAAAGCAGTTAACAAATAATAATGTTTTAGACAAGGGAGTTTAAGATTTTTTTACATTTTAAGAATTTGAACTATAAACTTATCTGATAGGTCCATTACCAAAGAAAAGATTTGGTTTTATGACTGAATGTGGTGACCAGACAGGTTTGTCTAAGAACTTGAATGATGGGACCACAATACATGAAGAAGGTGTAGTTTGCACTCACTTGAGTCTGTCCTCACTCTGCCTTGGAACCTAGAAATTAGTATTTCATTATAAATAGTAAGAGTGGTCTTTCTCTCCATACAATTTCTTAAGAGTTAGTGCTTTTTTTCTCCCAAGAAGGATTGACTTTTCAAACCAGTTTAAAAATCCTTTGCCTTCTCATATCCTCTGTGCCTTTCCTCTCTGGGAACCTGGTTGGGTGAGTTCAACAAGGGGTCAGGCATTATGTTGCCTCTGAAGTGTTGCTAGATGAGTAGTTATTAGAAGGTGTTGCATTCTTCTCTACTCATGGGAACTAGCTGTTTGTAACCACTATATGTCTGGGCTAATACTTAATATGTGTAGAATATTCTTGCACTATTGCAAAACGACTCTTGAAACAATGTTTATGTATTATTCACAAGCACTGGCAAACATTGTTATTGTAGTTAGATTTTTTAACTCAACTAACTTTCTATCCAAAGAGTTCATTGTCTCTCAGAAACAGATTAGCAGGAGAAAACATATATATTGTCTTAGCACAAATACTGTCACCGATAGTTTCTCCAGATTCTCTTGAGAGAATGGTGAGCTCTGGTAAAGAAGAGTGGGAGGGTACAGCACAGTTTGTTAGAAATTATCTGTTAATCCTAAAACATCAGAAGTCTTGTATAAGATAAAAGACATTTCTGTCGCCTGTTTCTCTAACAGTTGGGTTGGTCTTTTTACTAAGACTGCTGTGTTATTCTTTCACCTTAAGAGCCCTTTATACTACTTAAAAATAAATAAACCAACTTCCTTCTAAAGTTTGCCCACCTATGTTTTATTTAAAATCCTCTTGTTTGGGCCAGATTCTGTAACTGAGGCAACATTCAGGATCTTGGTCCATGGGAAAAAGCATCCTTTTTATAAATATCAAATGCAGATACAGAATATAAACCAATTGCTTTTTCATTGAAATTTCTAGCTGAAGAACAACTCATGCAGATGGCTGTTGGCAAAAGCATGAACAAGAACAGTGTTATTCAGAGAAGAAAGAGACTGATTATGTAGAAGTATATCTCAGTGATCCTTTTAATAGTATAAGCATTGCAAGGTACAACCACAATTGCTGAAGTGCAGTAATGCAATAGAATCATAGAATCACAAGGTTGGAAAAGACCCATTGGACCATCAAGTCCAAACATTCCTATCAAACACTAAACCATACACCTCAGCACCTCCTCCACCCGTGCCTTAAACACCTCCAAGGAAGGTGAATCAATCACATCGCTGGGCAGCCTCTGCCAGTGCCCAATGACCCCTTCTGTGAAAATCTTTTTCCTAATGTCCAGCCTAAATCTCCCCTGGCGGAGCTTGAGGCCATTCCCTCTTGTCCTGTCCCCTGTCACTTGGGAGAAGAGGCCAGCACCTTCCTCTCTACAACCTCCCTTCAGGTAGNGCAACTTTCTAGACAGACTTCTAGTCTGTAGCTCTGCACAGTGTTGTTGTGCCACAAGTGCAGGACCCAGCATTTGGCCGTGTTAAACTTCATGCCACTGGACTCTGCCCAGCAGTCCAGCCTGTTCACATCCCTTTGCAGAGCCTCCCTACCCTCCAGCAGATCCACGTTTCCACCCAGTCACCTACAGTTATGATTGAAATATTTGTTGGCATATAGTGCTGGTAGATTTTAGCATTGCAGAAACATAAACTGTGATAGACGCCCTCAGTTTGCTAAGTATTCCCATCCTTATAAGATCTATAAGACCCCTCGGTTGGACCTACAAATCCACATTTCCAGTAGGGGGGCTCCCAGGTTGTTCCAATTGATGTGTTAGCAGCTTGAAGAAGGGAGGGCCGCTCTCCTAGAAATTAGCTTTCAGTTGCTTGTCTCCTGTTGGTCCCTCCTCTTAGAGTTACCTTTTTGTCCTTTCAGTCTCCAAGACTGCAGGTTTTCTGCACTCCTTCATTCTTCATGGCCTGATCGTTTGTCGCCTCTGGGGAATTCCCTCAAAAACTCCTACAGCTGCAGCTGTTAATCTCTTTACCTTATGGCTTGCTAAATGTTAAATAAGAATTTTTTAAAATGTGTTTAAACTAAGACAGTAATTTGGTTGCTTCAATCAGCAATTTGGTTGGTTCCTGTCTTGCCACAAGAAATGTTAAATATAAATGTGCATGGGTGGCAATCTGATTGCTAACTCATCTTGGTGCAGAGTCTTGTATGTCCCCTATCACTGGTTTGCTATCATTTGTTGCCCTCAGGAGAAAAAAAAGTAATGTGTGTTTTTAATTTTTTTTCCTGTTTTAACTTTTCCCCCCAAGTTGTTTGGTTTCTTTGGGGTTTTTTTTTTCTTTGCTTATTTTTAAGTCTCACTGTTTTCTTTATTATTATTACTAATATTAATTTGAAGAATCCTAGATTTCATGAAAACAAAAGATGGAATGCCCTAGATTTACCAGAGGAAACTACTTTTTACAGTGTCTGTGTCTGCAGCAGGTAAAGCCATTCCTGAAGTGCTTTTTGGAGCTCCCTTAGCACCCAGCCATATCAGCATCACTCTTGGTACTCTGTGTGCTTCCTGGGGAAAATCGCTGTTTGCTGGATCCACTCTCTTTTGTCTTGACTGAGGGATTTATTGAGAAGCAAAGAGTGAGCAGCAATGCCAATGTTCTCTTTCCTTTTCATCTTCTCTTCTCCTTCCAGATTACCTATGGAAGGCATTCCTTCTCTGTGGCTAAATGAAACAAGGATATATTGCTTGCTGAAGTAATCGAGAGTTGAAACAATGAGTAGTAGAACTGACTGGAATCAAATCCTTTAATACAGAACCAGGTTAACTGATTCATATGATAGCATTGCTCCAAGTACCACATACATTACTTTAGTTGTGTCCCACTGAATGGAATGTTAAAGAAATATTTAAATTGGTCATAAAAGTGAGAAAGTTAAGAGTTTTACTAAGCGCTTAGCTAGCTCAGCTATTGCTTGTGATACTTTTTCCCCCTAATGCTATAGCTCAAATTGCATTAGAAGTTGCTTTTCCTTAAGCTTAAATAACCTTTAAAATCCTTATAAAAACGGAAGACACACATTCCTGAACTGTTTTTCTTCTGCTAAAGCACACATTGCATGAATGAAACTGACTTTCATATTATGATTTTTTACAGTGCTATATAATATAAATGCGTCTGAAATTTATAGCACACCACGAACTGTTTAATACTCAGCACTTAAAATGCTATGTTTCCACAGCAAACTGTAATAACTGAAGATTTAATACAGAACCTGATATCTGGACAGTTATTAACATTGTTTTCTTAGTATTTTACTGCCTGCTTGTAAACACTAGTTCATTGAAATGTAATAGTGTGTACATGGTCATATAAACTGTGAAAAAGAACAGGTTGTTTTCTTTGCCAGAGGTACTGCAAATATAAATGAAAATGTTTAGACCTTGAACTTAAACATCTAATTCTACGTACAGAAAGAGTAAGTCTGTCCCTACCACAATATTTTGACCTTGTGTAGCTGTTCAGACTTTTTAACAGCCTGGGGAAATCACTGCTGTGAAGATCTGGTTTGTTTGGGTTTGTTTTTTTTGGCCCTGCTATTGTCTTTAACAAAGTAGGGTTCTTTCCCTTCTCCCTTTATAATCTGTAGAAAGGAGGAAGGACACTACAGTATATAATGTTCTACTTACCATTGGGTCTTGTGCCAACAGAAATGAAGGGTAAAATTCTATTAGGTTGAAGAGATTAAAAATACACAAAGAATCTCAGTAAATAGTCATGACTCGGTATGCTCATGTCCCAAAGTAAGTGTCTCCTCTGATTTTATTTAAGTATATTTTAAGATTTCTCCTCTCACTCTTTGTCACCTTTGATAATTTTGTTAGGGCAAGACCTTAGCAACTATGCAAAACAAAACCAATCAGACAAAAAAAGCGATCTTTTTGCACAGATACGAAAACTCTTGCCCAGATATTGAAGCTAATGAAATGTGATATGCACTGACATGAGAAACTTCAGATCAACCAATAAATGACTTTTGTGAAAGAAATCCGTCTTGCTCATCAGGAGGGGAAATAGCAAAGAAAAGTAGCAGCTGTTTTGGGAGGCAGGATGTAATACTTTAAGATGGAATGTAAGTAGAATTAAGTACAGAATCTGTACAAATAAAACCAACTTTCACGTGCTTTTTGTCCACATCTTCACTTTCTAAGGTTGGTCCTATATTTTGAGACTTAAAGACATGACTTCAAGTGCTTCCTCTGTAATCCGTGACACAATGATCTCCTGTTCTCTACCTACTGTTCTTTAGCTTTACTCCATGTTTCAGAGTCCCTTTGCAGATGCTTTTCTTGCTTTGTCTGCAAAGCAAATTAACTGAGAAACAGAGCCAAACTCTAACTTAGTGAAGGATTATTCACAGTTGCTTAGTCTGTATAAATTTTACTCTAAAAAGAGAAATTTATAATAACATTTGTTCTGCAGCTAACTTCAAACACTGCACAGCTGCTTCATATGTATAGTTATGTTGGAATTTTAGACACCTGACTAATACAATTCATTTGATGGGGCTTCAGATGTAGATATTAACATATCACAGACATGGCTGAGAAGGCATCTTGCATATCTGGTACCTTCTAAAAGGTTTAGACACACAGAAGCTCTACCAGTACTTTGGATTACCTTAGTATTACCAAAAGTAAAGCATTTTGTGCGTGTTAATGTCTTGTAGGCAGGAGAGTAATTCCAAAGAAATCTTACTGGTCCTTTTTGGGTTTTTTTTTAATGGAAGAACAGTGATTTATATTTAGCATCATAGTACTGTACTATTCTTTAAAATGAAAACTGTATTTTATTGTGTGTAGATAATTTCTACATTTATAGGTAGAATAGACAGACAACAAAGGAAATATATGCTATGAGTCTATTTTACTGCTAGCTTTGTATTCATTAGTTCATACACAAAGAAATTGAGCAGAACTGTTCTCCGATTCAGGCTGTAACTACTTGCAGTTATAGTGAGTAAATCTACCACATACTATAAATTTATACTGAATGCAGATACTAGAGGTACTGAACCTAAAAGACTATAGATTATATAACAAAGACAGAGAGTGCTGCATTCACTGGTCAACAGCATTTCCAGCCTTTTACCCTTATAATGACATTTTAAAAATCCTAATATGATCTGCAAAGGCTTTAGTAATTACGTTGTTTTTTTCCAGTGAAGAAAAGAATTGTCAGGTAACAAAGTTTAAATGAAATATGAAATGGCAAGATGTGTTTTTTTAATGAAGTTTTCTCCTTCAAGGTTCCCCTCCTTGGCTAAATAAATCAGTTGATATATACATGTATTTGCTATTAAAATATTGGGATATATGTTTCACAAACATGTTTAATCACTACATTCTTGTAGGCCAAGGGTAACTTACACATGTAAACTGGACAGAAGAGAGCAGAATCCAAGCACTTTGATACTCCTTAGTTGCTTTCCTGCACTGCAGCTCATTTCCTTTCACTCTCAAGTTCCCAGCCTGCAAATGCACAGCTAGTGCCATATTGTTTCTCACAAAGACTGCTTTCACTTCAACAGAACTGTGAGAACCAGGGCCAAAGGCCTGACAGCTCTTGCACATCTTTTAACATAACATGAATATTGCCTACTGAAATATCTTGACCATGATATTTTGAAATGACTGAAGGAACTAAGACAGGATGGGGGATAATATGATTGAGAACAGCCCTGCAGAGAAGGACTTGGGTATGCTGGTTTATGAGAAGCTTTACTTGAGCTGCCAGTGTGCACTCACAGCCCAGAAGGCCAACCGTATTGTGGGCTGCATCAAAAGATGTGCGGCCTGCAGGTTGAAGGAGGTGATTCTGCCCTGCTATTCTGCTCTTGTGAGATCCTACCTGGAGTACTATGTCCAGTTCTGGAATCCTCAACATAAGAAGGATATGGAACCGTTGGAACAGGTCCAGAGGAGGGCTACATAGATGGTCACAGGGCTGGAGCATCTCCCATAGAAGGACAGGCTGAGAGAGTTAGGGTAGTTCAGCCTGACAAAGAGAAGGTTCCAAGGAGATCTTATAGTGACCTTCCAGTAACTGAAGGGGCTACAAGAAAGCTGGAGAGGGACTGTGCACAAAGGCATGTAGTGATAGGATGTGGGGCAATGGGTATAAACTGGAGAGGGGCAGATTTAGGCTAGGTATAAGGAAGAATTTCTTCACCGTGACAGTGGTGAGNAAACCTGAAAGCTTAAAACCTTATAAGGCAAAAAAAAAAAAGTGTTTTGTGCTGTTCTTCCACAAGTGCCAATTTGCATAAACTACAAGACAGTCAGGATCAGCTCATGCCACTTCTTCCTGAGCAGTCCATATGAAACATTTCAGGCCTAGTATGGAAATGATATATAACTGCTCTGTACAGTACACATGATTACTCAGCTTAACAGCCAATGGAACACTGGCCACAATAGATTCCCCTTTGTTCAAAGTCCAGCCCTTTAATCTCCTCCCATTGGTAATTCTCAACTTCAGCCTCAAGCCCTACCATCACATACATAAGCAACCAGTATATTCCTTGGCTAACAAATTAATCTGTACTTGTTTGAGAGTAAAATGATGGTTACTGGTGAAAGATGAGATTTGACATTTACAATAGCATGTATGCTGATAGAAAAAAAGTTACTTTCTTTACAGGTTTTGGTTTTCCCTTTCTCACTTATTATTATTATTTTGAAAATTTCTGTAATTCTCATTTAGCAAGGCTTCCATTGACCTTGTTATTATGTATAAAATGAAGCTGGAGCTTGCTAGCTGATGATTCCTCCAATGTCATGAGGGAAATGAGTAGGATAACTTAGACCAGGTGTGTATCTATCAAGGTTGAGAGAGGGAATACGGGAATACAAGCCTTGAACAGTGCACTCCTCAGCCCACTAAGGAACAAATGCTGGGCTCAAACAGTCCCTCCAAAACAATGAAGTCCTCATACTAGCACAGACTGATGAGTTATCTTTAAAGCATCAGACAGAATAAGGGTTAAATTCTGATTGTATTTGCTTTGAACCTCACCACATGAACTAATGTATTATAGTACAAAGAATTCATAAGTGAAGCTCAATAAAGCCACAACAGTACATGTGAGTTTAATCCTTCTGTACTACTTAATTTAACTTTAATGTTGCTATTTTCAAAGCAGAACAAAGTTATATAACATAAAATTACTTATTCCCCTTATACATAGCTGCAACAGCACTCCTAAATGTAGATACTGAATAGAAATCTAGATCTGAATAGAAATACAGTAGGTTACCAAAGTACCACTCAGTGTATTTGGTATATGTGTTTACCTACTAAGCTACACAATCCCACAGTAAAGTCAACAATATAAAATATGTGGGTGTCTCTAATATATTTGTTATATTAAACATTTTTTCCAGACTGTTCTTTTTGTCTTCCTACCTAATAACTTCTTGAAGGCTGAAAGAACAAGACAAAACATACTGTAAATCTGTTGGCTCTTACTTGATAGCTTGCGAAAAAGTTTTGATCTTTTGATCTTGAAAAACACAACCTAAAAGCTTTTTCTTTTTGGCTGGAATCCCAGACCCCAAATGTCACTCAAAGGATACATTTTCATGATGTACTCTTTGATAGTTTACATCCTTGTATAAATTTTTGAGTTTTGCATTTTTTTTTGTTCTACATTGGTGCTTCCCATGAGGTTTCTCATATTCAAGTTTGACCGTTTCATTGTAAGTGTAAAAGTCTGGACAACTAAAATATCATTTTAATAACATTTCCAGCACAGAAATATCTGAATTTGCAGAAGACGACATTTAAAGTAGAACAAAAGAAATCTTACTTCATTGCTAGATGAAACCAAAGAATTTTACACTAAATAAAGTGGTGTCTTACTATAATCGAGAAAGGAGATGGATACTTGAATGACAGAGAGCAAGAACTGTTAGGAATTAGTATTAGCAAAAGAATCTTATTTGAGTAAAGCTGCCTAACCAAAACGTAGATTTTCATTTTCTTTTATCTTTGTTGCTTATTATGAGCATCAAATTCCCTAGTTTTTAAAATGTGGCTTATGATTGAGGATAAATTCCTTTGGCAATAGTGAAACACATACTGTGGATAAATAGCCAATATACCTGGTGGATAAATAGCGAATATACCTGGTGGATAAATAGCGAATATACCTGGTGGTATATACCTAGAAAAGTAGAAAATCCTTGTGATCCAGTATTTCAGTAAGCACAAAGCATGAAAATATTTGGCTTCAACTGACTTTAATTTAATAGGAAGAGTAGGAAATTGATTTACTGCATTTTTTTTAATATCACTGCATAATACAGCCTTGTAAAATTGTCATGAAAATTTACCGGCCCAGATGCAAGTGTCTTTTTTCAAAGTATTCAATCACTATAGTGAATGAATAATTTTTTCTCCACTGCATTGCAAAATATTCACGTCAGAAAGTTGCAGAAACAAAAATTTGCCAAACTGCTATACTATAAATACATATTTCTGTATACTTGTCTTTATACATAAATTCTGTGTTGTAGTTCTCTAGCTTGCTTATGTGTTAGGGTTATAACAAACATTGAAACTGAAACAGAGTGCATGAAAATTACATAAAAACAGCAACTGTATATTTTTTATATTGTTCTGGGGTTTTTTTTTAGGAATATTATAGATAACAGTAATGTCAGCTGCATTATAAGCCTATTTTCTGGCTTTTAGATAATAAAGAAATATCCTTAAAGCATAACAACAGAAATGTAGTATTTCTCTCATAAATAAAAATTATATTTAATCTCCAGGTTATGTTTTATAAGTGGTGCTGTGCTAATGATTCACCACATCTCTCTGTGTGTACACTTAAGTAGGATGTATGAGACTAATGGATAAGTCTGGGTGGATTTCATAGATAAGAGGATTGATAATGATTTCTGGGGTCTAAGAATATACCTGGAGTACACAGTGTGGAACAATGCAATGAGTGTATTGTATTCAACAGCCATAGTTGAAATGGAGCAAGTTGCTGGTTGTGAAGCCAGTCCTCCATCATGCACTTCTGCGCATTTGAATGGTTCAACTTTAAGGCATCCTGGAGGTGGCACATGGAAGGTAAGATTGAGAAATTACAAGTTGTCCTAAAATTTCAAGACTCTTACACTGTCTTTATTCTGTAATGAAGATATTAGCTTTGATGAAACCAAACAGGTTTCATCATGAGGCAATGTTCCTCTTGAACCTTCATTGAATCTGGAATGAATTTTCTGAAGTGAAATTATGTTCATTCAAGATTTCAACTATATAGGAAAAAATAGTTTCAAAGGAAAAAAATAACCATATTTTTTTCAACTAGTTTTAATAGCTATCACTGTGCAAGTAAATAGCAAACTTTGGCACTGGTTGAATGAAGATAGTCTGTTTCAACCACATTATTGAAAGTGTTCTGTATATCACAAAAATTAACATGAATAATTTGTTTTGATGCCCTCCCCCAAAAAAATCATCAATTTGTCATTTGATGCTAAAGAGCTGGTTGAGGTGTTGGAGAGAGATTCTGTTGCAGGAAGATGGCCATCAATGATAGGGCGTTAAGGTGGGTGAGAAATTTCAGATGTTAGAAAAGAGAAGAGACTAAGAGTAAGGAAATTGATCTGGAGGCGACAAGACGGGTAAGTTTCAACAAACACCTTGTTGTCCTCTAGTTCATGAGAAGGTTCAGAGACGTTTGAATTGCTAATAAAAATCAAATTACTCTATGTAATAGACTATGTAAGGTAACCAACCACTTATTTGCACAGACAGAAGCATTTTTATTACAAAGTAAAAGTCAATGACTGAGGAGATAACTAAGACACCCACAGGAATGTTTAAGACAGCAATTCCATCTACCACATGGGTAGAATATTTTTCCACCTTCAGAAGGGTGATGCTGGAAATGAAGATTAACTTGAGATCTGGAGTATAGAATCATAGAATTGTTTGGGTTGGAAGGGACCTTAAAGATCATCTAGTTCCAACACCCCTGCCATGGGCAGGGACATGTCTCATTAGTTCAGGCTACCCAAGGCCCCATCCAACCTGGTTTTGAACACCCCCAGGTATGGAGCATCCACAACTTCACTGGGCAACTTGTTCCAGTGACTCACCTCCCTCATAGTGGAGAAATTCTTCCTTGTGTCTAGTCTAAATCTGCCCCCTTCCAGGGATGTCATTGAGCACTACTCTCTGAACATGACCATCCAGCCAATTTCTTATCCGCTGAACCATCAAATCCATATTTCTCCAGGAGCTCAGGGTGTAGTTCCACCAATCTATCTCTCGCTCTCACTCCCAGATGCTCCTCAGCCTCTCTGATTCCTATTTCAGCTCTGCTACCA
This sequence comes from Piaya cayana, assembly GCA_013389865.1. NCBI lineage: Eukaryota > Metazoa > Chordata > Aves > Cuculiformes > Coccyzidae > Piaya > Piaya cayana. The sequence continues at coordinate 65,192 of WAAB01024892.1, forward strand.
GGCTGAGGAGGTAGTCCACCTGCTCACACCTCAAGCAGCCATTATCCTTCCAGGGCAAGCTAGTGGCACTCCATGCAGCTGGAGATCTGGATGGCTGTGTGTTTTCCTGGTAGCTCAGTCTGAACTGATGCGCTCCTTCTGGCAAGTGCAGAGGATACAGCTACTCACCCTGTGGACACCAAGGGCTGGGGTCCCTTTCATTGACTGAGCTTCTCTCTTGAGTATGGAGACTACACCCTCCCTGCGCATCCTGCCTTTGCAAACTGTTCTTGCAAACTGCTCGAGCCCACCCCTCTGATGACCTCACCCCTGTTTGCACACTGCTGTTTGTGGCACTCTGGGTTGTGGAGCTCCTGTGGCTGGTTTCAGGGCCACCCCCGCCTACATCAGCCACCATGTATGAGACGACAATTCTGGGAGTCCATACCTGGCTGCTGGGCTCCCACCAGGGTGTTATTGTATAATAATTCTGAAAAGATATTGTATAGCTTTCTTTTCAGCATGATTTAAATACAGTGATTGAGTTATGCAAGAGTGGGAAGTAGATAAGCTGTCATTGGCATCATTCTAGTAAAACAAGCTGCAGTGAATACCTAACATGTTTATGCTTAACAAGGGAAAGTAAATGTAGCTATACTGAGCTTTGAATACCTATTAACAGCTTCTCTAATGGCTGAGTTTACACCAGTCTTGACTCAGTTGATCTGTTTCATTCACACAGTGTTCTGTTTAGCATTAAGTTAATAACTGTTAATGGAAAAAAAAAAA
>WAAB01024892.1:66033-92588 GCA_013389865.1 Piaya cayana
TATATAGGAAAAAATAGTTTCAAAGGAAAAAAATAACCATATTTTTTTCAACTAGTTTTAATAGCTATCACTGTGCAAGTAAATAGCAAACTTTGGCACTGGTTGAATGAAGATAGTCTGTTTCAACCACATTATTGAAAGTGTTCTGTATATCACAAAAATTAACATGAATAATTTGTTTTGATGCCCTCCCCCAAAAAAATCATCAATTTGTCATTTGATGCTAAAGAGCTGGTTGAGGTGTTGGAGAGAGATTCTGTTGCAGGAAGATGGCCATCAATGATAGGGCGTTAAGGTGGGTGAGAAATTTCAGATGTTAGAAAAGAGAAGAGACTAAGAGTAAGGAAATTGATCTGGAGGCGACAAGACGGGTAAGTTTCAACAAACACCTTGTTGTCCTCTAGTTCATGAGAAGGTTCAGAGACGTTTGAATTGCTAATAAAAATCAAATTACTCTATGTAATAGACTATGTAAGGTAACCAACCACTTATTTGCACAGACAGAAGCATTTTTATTACAAAGTAAAAGTCAATGACTGAGGAGATAACTAAGACACCCACAGGAATGTTTAAGACAGCAATTCCATCTACCACATGGGTAGAATATTTTTCCACCTTCAGAAGGGTGATGCTGGAAATGAAGATTAACTTGAGATCTGGAGTATAGAATCATAGAATAGTTTGGGTTGGAAGGGACCTTAAAGATCATCTAGTTCCAACACCCCTGCCATGGGCAGGGACATGTCCCACTAGATCAGGCTACCCAAGGCCCCATCCAACCTGGCTTTGGACACCCCGAGGTATGGGGCATCCACAACTTCCCTGGGCAACTTGTTCCAGTGACTCACCTCCCTCATAGTGAAGAAATTCTTCCTTGTGTCTAGTCTAAATCTGCCCCCTTCCAGGGATGTCATTGAGCACTACTCTCTGAACATGACCATCCAGCCAATTTCTTATCCGTTGAACCATCAAATCCATATTTCTCCAGGAGCTCAGGGTGTAGTTCCACCAATCTATCTCTCGCTCTCACTCCCAGATGCTCCTCAGCCTCTCTGATTCCTATTTCAGCTCTGCTACCAGGCTGAGGAGGTAGTCCACCTGCTCACACCTCATGCAGCCATTACTCTTCCTGGCCTCTGTTTCCAGGGCAAGCTGGTGGCACTCCATGCAGCTGGAGACCTGGATGGCTGTGCGTTTTCCTGGTAGCTCAGTCGGAACTGATGCGCTCCTTCCGGAAAGTGCAGAGGATGCAGCCACTCGCCCTGTGGACACCATGGCTGGGGTCCCTNTGTAGTCCACCTGCTCACACCTCAAGCAGCCATTATCCTTCCAGGGCAAGCTAGTGGCACTCCATGCAGCTGGAGATCTGGATGGCTGTGTGTTTTCCTGGTAGCTCAGTCGGAACTGATGCGCTCCTTCCGGAAAGTGCAGAGGATGCAGCCACTCGCCCTGTGGACACCATGGCTGGGGTCCCTTTCATTGACTGAGCCTCTCTCTTGAGCATGGAGACTACACCCTCCCTGCGTGTCCTGCCTTTGCGAACTGTTCTTGCAAACTGCTCAAACCCACCCCTCTGATGAGCTCGCCCCTGTTTGCACACTGCTGTTTGNTGCGCTCCTTCTGGCAAGTGCAGAGGATACAGCTACTCACCCTGTGGACACCAAGGGCTGGGGTCCCTTTCATTGACTGAGCTTCTCTCTTGAGTATGGAGACTACACCCTCCCTGCGCATCCTGCCTTTGCAAACTGTTCTTGCAAACTGCTCGAGCCCACCCCTCTGATGACCTCACCCCTGTTTGCACACTGCTGTTTGTGGCACTCTGGGTTGTGGAGCTCCTGTGGCTGGTTTCAGGGCCACCCCTGCCTACATCATCCATCATGTATGAGACGACACTTCTGGGAGTCCATACCTGGCCACTGGGCTCCCACCAGGGTGTTGTTGTATAATAACTCTGAAAAGATATTGTATAGCTTTCTTTTCAGCATGATTTAAATACAGTGATTGAGTTATGCAAGAGTGGGAAGTAGATAAGCTGTCATTGGCATCATTCTAGTAAAACAAGCTGCAGTGAATACCTAACATGTTTATGCTTAGCAAGGGAAAGTAAATGTAGCTATACTGAGCTTTGAATACCTATTAACAGCTTCTCTAATGGCTGAGATTAGACCAGTCTTGACTCAGTTGATCTTTTTCATTCACACAGTGTTCTGTTTAGCATTAAGTTAATAACTGTTAATGGAAAAAAAAAAAAATCTACAATAAATCAGACCGACCTATAGTATACCAGATCCGTGCTGGATCATAGACAGAATTTATTATTTCCTTCCTCTAGTATCAACACACAAGATGAGATTTCAACAGTTCTGGCATTTAAATCCAAAATTTAGACTGTGCTTTTGTTCTAAGCTTCTCAATGAGGTCTTTTAAAATATAAATCTTTAATCTGTTTGTACATTTTTTTTGTAGAAAAAAAGCTGACAGTCTTCTGCTTCTGTAGAAAGCATTTCTTTATAAGATTTAACCTCTTCAAAATTTCCTACAAAAACCGAAATGGTACATTTTTCATGTTTTTCAACCACAATAGATCACCATGTACTTTTCAGTATGAAGCCATGTATGGTAACACAGGAGTTACTAATGTAATTTCAGCCACACTGGTGCCATCTTGTATTGCATTATGAAGATCTTTGGATTAATTTCTTTTAGGCTTTAGGTATTACTTGTGGCATCGCCTTTGAAAACCAATGGCAACAAACCCTCCCACCATTTTTGCATAGGCAGGGTGCACCAGAAAGGCTGATTTGGTCTTCAATAGTGGGATTCAGGATGGCCTCTCTGTTTTTCTACTACAATCTAATGTGTGGCTTCAGGACAGCATCACTGTTCATGTGCTTTTGATCAATTATGTTAACTCAAAGTATAGTGGGCCCTGGTTTTATCCCAGTTTTATGTGTGTATATTTCTTTGGACTAGAATATAGGTGAATGCCACAGTTTAGGAACCATGCTGAGTAATGCAAAACTGCCTATGAAATTCTTGCAGGTCCTGACTCAGCTAGATTTTGAGGCCAGGACATGCAGAAATCAAGCCTTCAGAAAAACTGTGAAAGCATATGCTTAAGTGCAGCTGCTTTATGATTTACGTTAAGTGCATGCTTAATGTACTTCCTGTAATATTGGCTTTGAGTTACACTGAGATAAAAAGAAGCTGAGAGTGTTAATCACTTTGTATGATTTTGCCAGTAGTTTATTAATTATAGTGATGGAGAACTTATGAAGATTTTCTCACAGGAAACAAAAATATCCTTCCTGGATATTTATTCAGCTACAAAACTAATAGACTAATGGTGGCCATTTCAGTGACAGTGGTAATTTTATTAACTTCTCTGATTCAGACACTGCTCTTTATGTATTTGATGAAAAAGGATACTTACAACTTTGACTGGATGAGTAGTGGAAAAGGGTGAGATGCAGTTATAGTTCTAAAGAAGTGCAAGTAACTCTCAAAGTTTACTCAGGTATCAGCCAACACATGGTAATTAATTAGAAATCTGCTCTAAGAAATTTTGCATGGATCAGATGTGGGACTATTGCCAAATGCCGTGTAAATTACATCAAATTTAAGAATTCTAATCATCAAGAAAATATGTTTTAAACCTAACAGAGACTTATTTAAAGCAAACATTAATCTCAGCTACCTTATCAAACTAAGATAATACATATTGATTTTAAACATTAATTTCTGTAAATTTATTTCAAGGGGATATGGAAATTAAAACTTCAAAATTATCTAGCTCAAAAAAGCTATTATTTCTGAAAAGAATATATTTGAAAATGTGTCTTCTCTTTACATGTGTTTTGGATATGCTTTGGAGAAAATCTGTGTAGTGTGAAGAAAAAAGTGGACAAGGTATACACTGAGAAGTCAATGTAGTTCATATTCACAGAAAGGGTCATTGCACCCTGGAACAGGCTGCCCAGGGAGGTGTTTGATTCACCTTCCCCAGAGGTGTTTAAGGCACGGGTGGATGAGTTGCTGAGGGACATGGTTTAGTGTTTGATAGGAATGGTTGGACTCAATGATCTGGTGGGTCTCTTCCAACCTGGTGATTCTATGATTAAGGTAGTTTGACTTCCTGTGTATGTTATGTAGATGAAATGGGGAAAAGAGAAAGCTTTACTCCATTGTCTTTTTTTCATTTCAGGATATAAGTAAAATTGCTCGTCCCCTAGCTTTTCTGAATCTGAGAAGTTATAGACTAAAATCTTCATTCCTAAGTATTATGGAAACTGTCAACTGCTCCAAGAGGTATACATCACACACGTGCCTGGGCTGGCAGGATATTTTTGAGAAGAAATTGAGCTTAACTCGAGGTATTATGGAACTTTTGAATCTTTGGTTTACCAAAACCCCCATTTCCTCTGAAACAGACACAGCAGGAAATCTTCATAGGAAGAAAAGATATTGCATTTACAAGAGCAATAGTTATAATAATTCTTTATGTGTTTCTAAAACCCCACAAAAATTGCCTTCAGGAAACTTCACAATTCTTGACTAATTAAGAGTGTTTGTAATAAGAAATATCTATAATAATGCATGAGTTTGCTATCTCATGCCAGGTTATATATTTCCCACCTTTCCAGGAAAACCTGGTAGAGTGGATTAATGAGACATAAAAATATAAGTGACATCTTCAATCTCTGATGGAGATAGGAAAACAAACTTCTGTCATCTTTATGAAAAAAAGTGGAGCTACTTGTCCTCCAGTGTTAACCTCAACATTGGAAACACTGCTAAAATTAGAGCATTATGTCTTGAAAAGTGACTCAGTCTTATCTTGCTTGAAGTACTTTTCCATCAGTCAACAGTTCACTTGTGTTTGGACACAGGATTCAAGCAGGAATTTAAGTGTAAAATTGTTGCTCTCATTCTTCAGCTATATTTTTTAATTATCTCTAATTTGGATCACTATGATTTAGCCCTTCTTAGAGGTAGATAAAAAAACCACTAAGTCTTGTTACCTACTAAGTAAACTCTGGAGGCTGAAGAAGTCAGGTGGTGAAACAGGAGTTTGTGATTTGCCTTGTGCAAGGTTGTACTAGTAGCTGAGCCCTGATGGATGCAAATCTGCCACAGTTCAATGTGCCCAGTGGTGGCCAGTGACAAGGCTGAGCATGTATTGCTATGCACATGCTTAATATACTACAGCTGACCATTTGGATGGGAGGTGGACACTAAGTACATAGATTATTTGAGCCATGACTGCAGGGCCAAATATTCTTCTGTTGTACCACTGAATCTGCAGGCAGACAACAAGCAAAAGTCAGTAGAAGAAGATATTCCAGAGCTGACCTTTATCATGCCACTAAGTTATAGGCTTTACCTTCATCACCCGTCAGAACAATCCCTTCTTGTCATGGTCATCTTTACAGATGGGAAGACATTGACATTCAGGAAGAAAACTGTAGTGGGATTGACTTGAATGTAATGATTGTCTGTATTGTGGTTGTTTTTTTTTCTTGTCTCAGTACCTGAGGATGGTCTGGGTTATACGCTAGAAGGCTGCATGGGCCCATACTGTATAGACAGAGAATACAAAGGCTCTACTAAGATTGTAAACCGTAAAATAAAATCCCTCAAAAATTGTTACTGAAAATAGCTAAACTGTATGACATAAAATCTAAACTATTTCTATATTAGAAAAAGATAAACAATTATCTGGAAAGGTCCAACAGGCAAGGTGAGAGCATAGCAATATAGACTTTCTGTATTATTAAAACACAACAGAAAAAAAAACCCAAACAAAACACTCATCATAAATTATTCCTGGAATCTATTTTCTCTGCTGGCAGATGATAGTGATTATACTATATTTTCTGCAGAAGTTTATGGATAATGTATGAAATTAAAATATTACTTCAGCTTTTGTTTGTCAGTTTTTTAAAATTACAGAGAGAAAAACTTTATATGAATGTTTTGAGAGCAGTAACCTCAGGAAATGGGCAATCCAAGTTTAACGTTGTTTTGGCATTACAATGTCTCTGCAGCAAAACGCTGAACAGACGTATCTGATAGCAGTTTTAACCTATTCAGAAGGAAGACTGCCAGTGCAAACCTACCACTGGTAGAAAGCAATAAAGTGCCTCTGGATCCTGTTCACTACATATGGTTTGCCTGAGGTTAGTGTCTTGCCTTTCTAGCAATGTTACCTAATAAATCACAGAAAATATAGATTCATTTTGAACTTAAATGAAGTAAGACAAAAATGAATTTAAAAAAAGAGTAGTTTGTGAAGACTGCTGAATATTTTCTTTTCAGACATTAAATTAGCTACTTATAAGGGCAAACCATTTACAAAAATCCTAAAATAATGCCACTAAAATATCTTAATTATTGCTTAATATATTTATTTTCTTTTCAGAAATCAATGGTATTGCAACCAAAACTTACACAACATCTGCTGTGTTAATTATCAATATATTACTAAGCCCTCAGTTTCCTTACTTAGACATAATTCTTTATAACATTATGAGAAACAATGGATTTAGGAGTATATCACTTGGGTATTTGAAGTACTATTTGACTTATATTCTTTCATTCTGGCCAGATGCAGTTTGTAAGATGTTGTGGGGGAGGAAGCCTCTAAACTATTGCCAAAAAAAAAATCATTACTGCACATGCAAGATTTGCAAAAATGGTGAAAGAATAGGTTATCCAACAGTGGCCTACAGGGAGAAAAGCATAGATTTTTCATATAAATCAGTTATCTCCTTAATGTAAATTCAAAGGGAATTCTGCTTCAGACTGGAGGAAGCACATTCCACATACACTCTGATTTCTATTTGAAATGAACTATTTACTTAATACATTCCTTTATCAGTTTCTACAATGCTAGTGTTTACAATGTTATGGAGACACAGGTGAGGAGTTACAGTCTTCCTATGGCATGTATTAAAGACTAGGGGTTTGAAAGATAAATCAAAGAAATGAGATAAATGATCAAAAAAATCTGCATATTTTATTTTAAATGAATTACATTCAGGAAGAAAAAAAAAATACAGTTTCAAATACCTAATTTGGGATTTTATATCATCATCATCTAAACATAGCTCTTGACCTGCCTTTAAGTCAAGAGAGCCAATTTGAGTAAGCCAACTAACTTGTCTTCACTTATTATTGTGCATGAGGAGAACTGCTAATGTTTATACTTTTCCACTGATGCTACAAGCAGCCTAGAGAGGCAAGCTAAGATTTCAGTTTACATTGGCCAGGTGATTCCTTCCTCCATGGCCACAGAGTTTATTCTATGAACACAAATGAGTTGAGGACAGTGAAGCTTAATTGTTTTCTTAATTTATTTTTTCATTTGCTATACACATGATTGTCTTCAGAGAGTATAAATTATCCTGCAGTTCAGCAACCAGGAGTCAAACCTAGGCCAAATGACATGTGTATTCATTTGGATGATGGGGCGAGGTACAGAGATTCATCTTTGGGGTTAAGTATGCTCTGTGTAGGTGAACCTTGGACCATTTTATTAGACTTGCCTGCTTATTAGAAATGCCTTGTGTGGAGAGCCTTGGACTACACAGAGACTTGATGTGAATGAATTTGCTTTAAGGCCAAAGAGATATTTTCCTCAAGAAATACATTAATTTATTACACTTTATCTAGTACTCTATATTTCAAAATACATATAACATTTTTTAGGCATTCAAAAAATGATTATTTGAAAAGGTTTAACTATATAAATAAATTTAGAGAAAATATGTATTTATCTCTACTTACAATTAATATTCCTTTGCTTTTCACCTTGGCAATTCTCATTGAGAAACAAAAAGTTTTCTCTTTACGAACAGTGGGTCTCATTCCTGGCAGTTATAAATCAAATCAAAGTAGCCTGGGGGGATTTTATACAAGAGAAGGCTCTGTATCACTGACTAAAATTATTCCCAAAGGAAGACTTTTGGTGTAATTCCAATGCTTTCACTGAGTAAATGTGTCCCTTTAATCTCATATGAAATAATCTAGTGTCCTCATACACAATATTACTGGCTTGCAGAAGGAGATTTCTAATACACTCTTTCCTATCACTGGCTGAATTAGAACTTATAAGATGCCTTCAACTGGCTTTCTACTTTTATACAGCAAATATTATTACTTTGTTCCTTTACACTAGTTTTAAAACAGTGAAATATCTTGTTTTAAATAAAGATTAGGTTGTCTCAGTAAACCTAAAATCTTTATGAGTTTTTATTAGAAAATATATATACCCATACCAAACAATTTAAATGCAATCTGTAGTAGCTTGACAAAGCTATATTATTTACCTTTTAAATTGTCATGTCTGTATGTCAACCTAATATCTACAAAGAGATGTGAAATCTTTAAGATTTTGGAATAAAATGCCAAGTTATGAACAGTTAGATGTATGTTTGGAATTAATTTGGTTTTGCTTTTTTCTATTCTCTGAACAAAACAGAATATATTGTAAATAATCTTGAGGTTCTGCAGTGATTTAAAACTGCTGATGTCGTATAGAAATACATTGCCTCTACTTTTGCAACTTTGAAATGATGCAACAGTAATATTTTTTGCTTTAAAGTTAATATCTTATTTATACAAGAAATCTGAGGCATGTCCAGAACATTTACAATTATATGTCAAACTCCATAGAGACTGTTACTATCATCTTTTTGCCTACCCCAGAAAATAAAATTGTTAATAAGAGATGGATCTACAGTGCAATGAATAGCAATTATGATAAAGAAAAATGGTTTCTCCACTGAAAATATTCTGCTGTTGTCTTCTAGAGATTGTTTGTTCACATGTAATTTATAAATGAAATATGCTTGACAACAGAAAACGTATTCACATTCTAGTAGAAAAATTAAGATTTTCGCTAACTTTCATTTAAACAAAATATCAAATGCAAGACTTGAACAACTTCAAACTCATACAGGTTTTTTTACTAAAATATTTTTAAAGGTTCTGTTTTATTGAAATGTGAATCAACAGTAAAAAGGGTAATTTAAGAGTAAATCCACAAAAACTGTTTTTTAAATAAAATGAACTCTGTCACAAACTAACAAAAGACAGGAAATTTAACATTAAGGCAGTAACTCTGGCTTTAAGTTATGTCACGGAAAACCAGAGCATTATAGACAGAGTGTCAACCTTAGCTTTCAATTTCCTGGGTTTTGTCAGTTTATGTCACAAACTTAATTATGTTTAACATAACTTTTGAATTTAATTTCCTTGTCTATTTTTCTTCAGCTTCATCTTTTTCTTGTTGCTGTTGTTATAAAGGAAAATAAATTTCATTACAGTTAAGAAGGTAGATGTTAGTAGAATGATTTTTTTTTCTAAAAATAAGGCTGTGTTGGATTTGGCTGGGATGGAGTTAAATTTCTTCATACTGGTTTATATGGTGCTATGTTTTGGTTTTATGCTGAAGGTAGTGTTGATAACACAGGGATGTGTTAGTTACTGCTGAGCAATGTTTGCACAAAGTCAAGGTGTTTTCTGCTTCTTACAGCCCACCAGTGAGTGGACTGGGGAGGCACAAGAAGCTGGGAAGGGACACAGCTGGAACAGGTGACCCCAACTGACCAAAAGGATATTCTACCCTGTATGGCATCATGCCTAGCAATGAAATCTGGAGGAGAAGGAAGAAGGGGGAATTCTGAGAGTTACAGCAATGTCTTCCCAGGTAACTGTTAGGCATGATGGTGCCTTGTTTTCCTGGAGATGGCTGAACACCTACTTGCCAGTGGGAAGTAGTGAATGAGTTTCTTCTTTAGCTTTGCTTGTGCATGCAACTTTTGCCTTATCTATTAAACCACCTTTATCTCAACCCACACATTTTCTTACTTTTGCCCTCCCCATTCTCTTACCCATTCTACTGTGGTGCAGTTAAGTGAGTAACTGTGTGATGCTTAGCTATCTAGTAAGGCTATACTACAACAAGTTTACCAGGTATCCCTCCAAGCCGTAATCCTTAGAAAGCTAATCTTGAAATATCCCATTATTATTAAGAATTGCTGTAACTGAATGATTTTGACTCACTCACTGAAAATTGGGGTATATGTAATTTTGAAAAAAAAAAAAAACCTTTTCATTTTTTTTAAAAGGCACTAAGACTATATATACCAATTCTCAACCTACCACAATTTTAAGGCCCAAATAGATATGCTTGGTGAAGCAAACCCATGTTTTCTATGGTGTTGTACCACTTTATAATCAGTGCATCCTTTTCCATGACATAGAGTTTAGTGATTTGAGCCAATGCAGTCTCATTGCACAAGGTAGAAACCTTAACCAGGAGAGACAGACTCTGGCCTTTCTGTCCCTGCCTCAGCCCCTGAAGAAGTTGTTTGGGTTGTTGAATTGGCAGGAGCTCTGCTTTGAGTGAAAACTGAAGATCCAGTGCTGGAGTTTCACTGTTTTCATGTGTTAAAATGAATGTATTGCAATCTCTTCAACAATATTGCTGTGCTGGTCTATGTGAAGTATAACCTGGACTGGTTACCACTTCTAAAAGACTGGTATGCGTGGGATGGTTTACTTATTCCTCCTTAAACTACAAAGTATATATTATCAAAGGCACTGGAGTACTGCCTTGTTAACAGAAATATCACTGTACGGTAGGCTAAGAACAGACTTGAAAACCATTTATGAGTGGAGTAGAGAAAGGCAGAGATTTGTAGTACTAATGAATTTGATAATCTTATATCTTGAATGGCTTAGTAATTCTTCTCATTATTAGAAGCTTGCAAGCTGCCCAGAGAATCAGAAGTCAAAATAATTTCATACTATTTCAGCTGCTTCCCCTGGCAGTTCTTGGTCTTCATAAGCATCAATGACTGAATTATTGCCATGTGAGTCGGTACCGGTAGAAAGTAAAGCTTCCGTAAACTGGTACGCATACTCTATTCTTGACTTAATTCCCTGTTGGTTCCCATATTTCAGTGTAAAACAGAACCATTAATTTTAGAGTAGATTTGCATATTTAATTAATTTGAATTCTTATGCAGGGCATAAGAATATTTGTGTTAAGGACAGCTAATTTGTACCTAAAGCAGGACCTTGTAAGTACTGACGATACATCTGATCTCACTTGGTGTGCTCTTTGGAGTATTATACATACCTTGGAGCTGAAGATACACTATCCTTAGAGACTTGGATGAAACAGTGAATTTCGAAGCACTCATTCTCCAGCTTGGTGGCTCTTCAGGAGCTTAAGTTTGGTGTGACTGATGAGAAGCCTTTACAGCCAAATCTGAACTGTGACTTTAGAATAGTAACCTTTTAGATGTGTAAACAAATACATTTCCAAACAATAAATATTGACATTAGGTTTTTATCTCTTCTAGTTGGATATTTCATTACAACTGAATAGGATAAATTTTCTGTTTCAGTTACTGGAATTGTGCAGGCTAAAATAGCATTCCTTGAGGGACATCAGATCTTGGATCCTTGGTCTTCGTTGGAGGTTTTGCCTTTGGATGATTACTTATTCCTGCTTTTGCTCCCCCTGTTCAGCAGGAAAATTCATCAAGTCTCAGTGACTTACCATAAAATTAAACTTGCATTGCCAGCTTTTTGTGTGGCTAACATAGAATTTTAAAATAACAGTTAAGTGTCATATTTAACCATTATGTAATTTTAAAGCTGTACTTTTGTAGCTTATAACTACTGAAACAGGCCAAACCCCCTTCAACTCTGGGCATGGGTTTTGTAGTAAATCAGGAACAAATATGCAAAAATAGTAAAAGTAGATGACTTAGATGATTTAAATGACTTGGCCCAAGATAGAAATATCCCTCTCATTCACTATTGGCAACAATCCATGGAATAGACTGCACTTACAGGTCTTGGAAACAATCTGTTTTCTATAAGAGGTGAGGCAGCTTAACTGGTCCCTTTACTATTAAATACCTTTCAATATATATTATTCAATAGCTAAAGTATTTGTGAGTTTAAGAAAATTTTTGTCTACCTTAAATAGAATTTTTCTTTGGGATAATGCCTTGTGATTTTCCTCAATTTTAATTTAGTGAAGTAGTTCTGAATGTTATAACCAGAATAAGATTCCTGCTGGTAGGTATCTAAATAAAAGACCACTGAAGTCAAAGGAATTCTTTCTGTAGAATGCAGTGTGCTTTAACTTGAGTCCCAAAATAATTTTTAATCTGCTGATTGTTTTTTTGCTTTTTGCACACACTAATTTAATTTCACATCACAGTTTTAGGTTGTGGTTTGGATTGGGTTGATTTTTTTTTCAGCATACACTGCTCCTTAGATTAAATTTTTTCTGTGCTAGCATTTATATTCCTGATTACTGCTTAAGTGTTCCTGGGAATCTAAGATATTCATAAGAATAAACATAATTTTATGGGGAACAAATATTTGACTGGTAAGTTTATATGAGTGTATCATTAGGAAAAAATACTAGATTTTTTTTTTAGAGCTGATGATAATAAAGCTCTTTATTGAGCTTTAAAGTACTGATACAGAAAGATACTCCTTATTCACGGCAATAAACTATTTTCTAGAGAGCAAATCACTGAAACAGTACTTTTTATACCTTATCTGTGAGATTTGTATTTTGCCATATTTTTTTTCCTGTAACCTAAGACTTACGTGTTTAAATATTAAACATTTCTCCATAAATGTTTTAGAATGTGATCTCACATGTTCTAGACCACAACTGTTATTTTATTTTACAATTTCTTGCTATCATCAAGATAGAGCCAAAACTGAAGAGAGGAAGCTGTGCTGGTAAACTGCTCCTTTTTTTAAAAGTCACCAGCTTTTCTACTTATTAGTCTTTTCTAAAAATATTCTTTATTTACTACATTCAGCAGGACTGTGAACTGCTGCAATAAAAGCTACAGCTGTTTCTCCTTTTTTTCTGCTTTTGCCTTCTGCTAAGTACAACCCAAGTATGGTGAACAATGGTCTGTCTGCCTAGGAAACAACCATCAAAAATCTCTTTTTCTTCATTGTATTCATCCTTGGCTTCCCCGAGAATAATAGATTGTATAACACAGCAGCAGCAGTCATGAGGAAGACTGTGAGTCATAATCTCCTGTTGATGCTTCTAACCAGAAACTCTCTAGGGTGGCTCCAGCCTCCAGCACCAGCAGTAACAGCTGCCTCAGCAGTCATTTGGGATGGTGTCTGTCCTTTTTACACTTTTGTTAGGGAGAAACTGTTGGACCAAGAGGTCCTGAAGTGCCCCCAGGCTGACCTGGTGCACTGCCTCAAGAATGAAAGAGGGATAATGGATCTCGTTGGTCATCTGATGGTGCAGACTCAGCTAGTGGTTCATGGCTGTGGGTGTGACCTCCAACTTGGGATTTCATGCTGGGGAAGCAATAGCTGCTTAGGGCTCTTTACAAATATGATTTTGTTCATCTGAGTCTGGCTTGATTTACTCCAGGTAAAATTCTGATATATAAAAAAAAGGACCTGGTTTCAGTACTAAGGAGAGCCCACCCAACAGCTGCTGTTCTTCCTTTGCAACGTTTCCTGTTTTATGCTGACAACTGTACAGGAAAAGGAACTTCTAAAGCATAGCTTTGCTTTGAGAAACCAAGAATGAATTATTAAAATAACACCTTGTGAACTGTATTTTCTGTCTCACACATATATTGTCTCAAGATGATCAACCTTTTTGTATTGTGACATTAGAGGAAAAAGTTGCTTTGATTCTGGAGAAGATGCAAATTACTTGGAAAAAAAAATCGAAAAAGAGGAAGCTAGCATTCTCTTTGTTCTCTAGACAGGAGTTCATATAAACAAATGAATCTGATTTCTACTCATGCAGCCTTGATGTGGCTGCTAGGTTGTTTTGCTATCACTCCCTCCGTCATGGAACCTGACAGAGCTCTGTTCCCATGGGTGTCTGTGTCTGCAGTCTCAACCCTAAATTTCAGTGACCAAAGCGTGAGGGCAGCTACACACTTTTGTTATTTTTATTTATGCATAATGAACTTGACTTATTAAAAAAAAATAAATTTCATCAAGGCTAATTCCAGTTTAAATGTCAACGCTTTATTGAAGAAGATGAGGATGCATAGCTGGTGAAAAGAAGAACAGAAACAAAGATAGAACCTCTCATTTTAGAGGCAGCTTTTTAATTTAATATAATCTTGAAGTTATATTTTCAGTTTCAGTCGACTCAAATACAATGTGAGGGGAGCCAGGATCTAGCATAAAAAGTCTTCTAAGGACTTTTCAAGACAAGTAATTTCCTTGGTACCTAGAAAGCAGGCATGGCTGTGCACTTCTTGTATAAATCATGAGTTATTATCAATTATATCTCATTTACACCTTTTAATAAATATGCACGTAAAAGTAATGTTGAGCAACCTTATCTAGTGGAAGGTGCCCCTGCCCATGGCAGAGGAGTTGGAACTAGATGATCTTTAAGGTCCCTTCCAACCTAAACCATTCAATGATTTTATGATAATATAGGGCATCATCAAGCAGTATTGTTTTAGTACATGAAGTACCACATTGACAAAGAAAGGCTGTAGAAAATGCATGAGGGTCTAGCTTAAAGAAAGAGAGCTGTATCAGTGAAATACCTGTCAACTGCATATAAATTTTCATTTTTTCATAACTGGAGATGTCCAGACTACCATTTTCTAACTCTCTCCTTGTTAGATTTATTTACTGGTTCTTTTAAAGAGACCATACTGACTAATGATGGTGTTCTCTATGCATGTAGTTGGAGTGAGTGGATAGGTAATACAGTAAACAGAATTACTGAATTTTTATTGATATATAAACATATTTACTGCAGTGAAAGTTTCCTGAGACTTCCAGATAAGACCACACAGATCCTGAGCTGCAACATGGGTATACTTGTTTCAATATGCAGGTACCACACGTCTTCTGTACTAAAAATTTCTGTTGTTACAAATTAAATAGTATTTTTTAAGATAAGCCTATTTGGTGATTTAACAAAATGTACTTAGTCTTAAGGCGGTAACTGCAACTGAGGAAATATTTCATTCTTGTTTTGAGGAGAAATCAAATAAAAACAAACTTCTGTTGATTTCTCAAAGAATGCTCAATATTCCCTACTGTGACATGGTGCCTCAGTTACTCTTAAGTACAATGACCTACTCTAGACTGAGTATTTAAATGCATATTTTAACAAATAGCTATTAAACAAAACCAAAGATGAGATATCTTTTATGATTCTAAAATGAAGAAAAGACTTAACATACTCTTAATTTCGTTTCTTGTTTTGGATGTGTTAATAAATGTATTACTCTCTTACATTTTCAGCACTCTATGAGTGGAAAACAGTTAAGTATTTGCCATAAGTAAAAAAATTCTATGTTAGGTCTTTTTAAAATGTAACCTTGACTATATGAAATGTAGCAATGATCATATGTTCTTTTGTTTATGCCAGGTTTCAGAATTTGCCAGTACCTGTGAGGCATTTATTATCTATTAGTAACATATCTCTTATCTGTCTTGTTGGTTGATTGCACCATTGCCCAGTGCTATCAGCTGTATAACCTTGATTAATTTAAAGCTATTTTTGTAAAATTTCCCATATTACTGATGGAGAGGACTCTATGCCCTAAAAATTGAGAGATTTTTAGGTGTTGTGTTTATCATTTTGCAGTCTTTATCAGAAGATTGGTACTTAAAACCAATCATATCAACGCATGATGGTTATTAAACTGGTAAAAAACTTAGTTTCATAACTGTTATTAAATACAATATCACACATACAGCATATATAATAGCTTACACTTAAATGTAGGTGTGAATCATTGCATAAAGAAGCATAGGAGTTTACCACCATCAGTTCATGTTTTTCTTTGTAAAAAGTATAATTTCTTTGCAGATATTCTTAGAAATGTAATCTTAATATGAGGCACACAATGGATGAATTTATGTGTATTAATAAAAAGAGAAGAATATTGGTAATCTTTGATTTTAGAGATGCATTGTGCTTTGTAAGTTGCTGTTGTAATTTTATGATACAGTTGGAAAAAAAAATCTAAAATCCTTTGCTAAAGGAAAGCAACTAGTCTTTGATTTCTCCAAATCTACTCCATTTTAGAGTGCTTAGGTCCACAGTAGTGAAGTCTACCTTTAGGAATAAAGCATCACAAAATCTCATTCATCATCTAGAGTTGGGCTGTGATAAGCTTATAAGTAGTTTATTATTCTGCCTGCTAATTTTTACCAACTATCGGACATAAAGTAATAGGTCAAATTCTGGATAAATTATAGAACTAGGTTCCCTCTCTCTGATTTGTGGTATTTGGTTTATTTTTTTGCTAATGAGTATCTTAAGCATCACAAATAAGTTAAAAGTTGACTCTTACCTGCAAGCTTTAATTCTCAGTAGTGGTGTATTTGGTATCCTCCTCTTTTTTTATAAAATAGCTGCAATTACAGTGAATCATTCTAAATTTCTGTTAAATCTTTATGTCTTTCCTTATGACATGGGATTCACAGTATGAGCCCACTTTTTCCTTTTGAAAATATGAAATAAACCCCAAAGGCTCTGGAAAAATCTTGCTATTGTAAAAACATCTAATGATGCTTCCTTTTGCTATTTTTTTTAAAGTTACCGCCAAACACTACNAAAAAAAATCTAAAATCCTTTGCTAAAGGAAAGCAACTAGTCTTTGATTTCTCCAAATCTACTTCATTTAGGTCCACTGTAGTGAAGTCTACCTTTAGGAATAAAGCATCACAAAATCTCATTCATCATCTAGAGTTGGGCTGTGATAAGCTTATAAGTAGTTTATTATTCTGCCTGCTAATTTTTACCAGCGATCAGACATAAAGTAATAAGTTAAATTCTGGATAAATTCTAGAACTAGGTTCCCTATCTCTGATTTGTAGTATTTGGTTTTTTTTTTGGCTAGTGAGCATCTTAAGCATCACAAATAAGTTAAAAGTTGACTCTTACCTGCAAGATTTAATTCTCAGTAGTGGGTATTTGGTATCCTCCTCTTTTTTTATAAAATAGCTGCAATTACAGTGAATCATTCTAAATTTCTGTTAAATCTTTATGTCTTTACTTATGACATGGGATTCACAGTATGAGCCCACTTTTTCCTTTTGAAAATATGAAATAAACCCCAAAGGCTCTGGAAAAATCTTGCTATTGTAAAAACATCTAATGATGCTTCCTTTTGCTATTTTTTTTAAAGTTACCACCAAACACTACACTTTTCATAAACACTTGGAGGACAATATCTTCTATGAGCTGATAGAGAATTATCTTCTCAGTCTTCAAAGCAGAAATGACAATTGACATTTGAAAAACAAAAGAGAGGGCAGAACAGTATGATAGTAAATGATGGTAGATAACCCTATCATGGAAAACTGAAAAGTGGAAAAGGAAGTTAAATTGACAGCCTTGCTGTGGCAAGAGAGAACACGATTTATATGTGGAGATAAGAGTTTATTATAAATCTAAAATCTTAACAACATGATAAAAAACCCCCAAACACTTAGTTTCAGTCCAGCTGCAATGGTACTAACGCCTGCAGCCAAATGCAGAAGAAATTATTGACAATACAAATTGAAATCTTATGCAAAAACTTGCTAATACATGCCCCTTTTCCCCTGACGCTGCAATCACACTTGTCACCTCCTCCTGGTCTCAAAGGTACAGTGGGATGGGGAACAATGGGTTTCAACAAGACATCAGCGTCCTGAGTCCTTTAGTGCCAGGAGCAAATGCTACGACCTGGTTGTGATGCAATTGCCTCTACACTTCAGGCACATCAAGATGAGCCTACGCAAGTCTTGTGGCACTGTGCTATCAGGTCAATAAAAAGTCTGGGGTCTTTCATTAGGAAGTGTAAAAAATTGCATTTACTGGGCTGCAAGAAGCCTATAAAAGCTCAAGTTTTTTTCCCAATATCTAAATGTTTTAGTATTGACAGATAGGGTGGAGGTCAAATGGCAGGGGCCTTTGGTATGCTGTCTGTAGAAGAGTTTCAATTTAAAGAAAAAAGGGATCGTAATGATTTTTTTTCACTAATCTTTAGCTAATATCCTTCCCCTCTTTTGGAAGCTCCTATTTCCTTCATGTATTTGGCACAAAAATCAATCTAGCATGAGATGCAGCAAGGTTTCATACTCAGCCATTACAAAACAGAAGGATTGAGCCTAGTGTCAGAGAGAAAGAAGAATTTCACTGCTGTCTGCAATTTAACTGACTGCTCTTCAAATATTACTTGTCCATCTATGGTGCCCTTTTACTCTCACACTTCCTTAGTGTGGGTGGGAACAGCAGTGACGGCAGCAGTTTAAAACACAGTTAACAGCTGTTTCAAGAAAGCTACTGAGGTATTATGCCAAGGGTCTCTTCTTAAAGTGGCAAAACTGCAGTAAAAGCATGGCAGTAAAAGCATGGGGAGAAAGAGGGTTCCCCAGCCCCTCTGAGACTGGGAAAGGGCAGATTCCTGATGAGTGGGAGGCAGCTCAGACTCAGCATGGGTGAGGACAGGAGTAAAGGAGGCCAATCCACCTCACATGCAAGAGGAGACCCCTGGAGTACGGGTGACCAGGAGTGCAGCAAACAGGGTGGGCAAACAGGGTCGAATGACTGTGTTTGTGCAGGCAGGGTGCTCAAGCAGGTGCCTTTTGGAAGGGGACATTCTACTGGACTAGTGGGAGTCCTGTGATATTCAGAACCCAGCACTTGGACACATTCTGTGACCACTTGTGCAGGTCAAAGGCAGTCATCCTACCTGACTCTTAAAATAGAATTGTGTGCACTCATCTCAGAACAAAGGCTCCAGCTCCAGCTGTGCCACCTACCCTGGAGATGGCTGATGCCTCCACACAGATGGAGCTGCTGAGAAGAGAAGCTGCAGTGCAGACCTCAGAATACAGGAAATGCCTGGACCATTCTCCTGAGGTGGCAGAGCTGCTGGCAAAAGGAGTGCCCAGGTGGAAGAGGTCCTGCAGAAGACTGTATAGCATCAGGAAAGCTGAGATGGAGCTTGACAGCTGGTTTCAACTGCAGTCTACATGGACAAATAGACAAAAAGAGAGACAAACAGACAAACAGTCCCTCACCAGCCCACAGAAAGGCAGGCGGACAGTAATGAAGAAGAATGGAAGCTTGAAAGGGCAAGGACCAGCAGAAGAAAAAGACTACCCCTGAAACCTTAGGTGCTCTTGCGGAACTGCTTCGCTACTCTGTAGGATGAAGAGTAAACACCCATCAAATCCAGAGAGATGCTGGAGCTGAGTAAGGCAGTTCCATCTGCTCCCTGTATAACAATCAGTTCAATGAAGAAACAGTTATAGATGGTAGTGGTAGGAGCCTCTCTGCTGAGAGGTATGGAGACATATGCTTGCTGACCCAACCCAGTCTTCGGAGATGTGTGATGCTTACCATGGGCTAGTATCAGGGATGATATCAAGAGGCTACCAAGTCTTGTAAACCCCACTGACTACTATCTGCTATCATGTGGGCACCAGTGATATGACCAGGAGCAGTTTGAGGGGTAGCAAGAGCCCTGGGAGCAACAGCAAGGGACAAGTTCATGAGTTGAGCACAGGTAGTTTTTTTCATCAATCCTCTTCATCGATGTGATGGGGTTTGAAAGGGCCAGTTGAGTCTGGCAAATCAACAAACCAACAAATCAGCACACCAACAAATCATCAAATCAACAAATCAAAGACTACAGGACTGATGCCACAGCCAGTGTTTTGACTGCTTATATCATGGGACTTGCTTTGGAAAACCTGATCTGCTAAGGGTTAGTGAGGTTCATCTACCAGAGTCAGAGTAGAGCATCCTTGATCACAGGCTTGCCCAGCTGATGAAAAGGATTTAAACTAATGTTCCTGGAAGAGTGGAGCTTCAATACATCCCACTCCTACAAGTTCGATGCCAGCGCTAGAAAAAGGTGCCTAGAACCTGGAGAAGGAACACTGGTCAGCAGAACAACTGTAGAAAAACACTAAGTATCTCCAGACAGTAAGACAGCTTCATCAAGAGCTTAACTTAAATGCCCCTATGCAAAACCATGTAGCATGGGGAATAAACAAGACGAGTTAGAGACATGCACACACACTCAGGGCTCTGATGTTATTGACATCATGCAGACGTGGTGGTATGGGTCCTGTGATTGGAGTGTTAGGATGGAGGGATAAAGGCTTTTTAGGAAGGACAGGCAAGGGAGACAAGGAGGGGGTGCTGCTGGAGTGCATAGAGCTCTACCTGGGGATGGATGAATAGCCAACCGAATGACTGTGGGTCAGGATTAAAGGAAAGGCAAGGACAGGTGAGGTTATAGTGGGGAATCTTCCACAAGGCATGAGACCAGGAAGAGTGGGCAGAGGACGCCCTCTGTAGACAGACAGATGCAAACTCGTGTTGTTAAGCACTGTGATATCTGTTAGAGGGACAACACAGCAGGGCACGAACAGTCCAGAAGGTTCTTGTACTGTGTTGATGATAAATTCTTGTACAAGTGATAGAAGTGATGAGAGGGATAGGTGCTATTCTGGACCTTTTTCTCATCAACAAGGAAGGGTTGGTGGCGAATGTGAAGCTCAGGGCTACAGCGACCATGAAATAGTGAAGTTCAAGATCCTTAAGGAAGCAAGGAAGGTGTGTAGCAAGGTCATTGCCATGGACTTCAGGAAATCAGCCTCTGACCTCTTCAGGTGTCTTCTGAGTAGAGTACTGTGAGAGATAGTCCTGGAGGGGAAAGAGGCTAAAGACATCTAGTTAATATTCGAGGATCACCTCTTACAAGCTAAGGAGCCATTCATCCCAATGAAGAAGAAATCAGGTAAAAATGCCAGGAGGCCTGCATGGATGAACAAGGAACTCCTGGACAAACTTAGTCACAAAAAGGAAGCCTACAGAGAGTGGAAGCAATGACAGATTGTCTGGGAGGAATACAAGGAAATTGTCTGAGCAGCCAGGAATCAGGCTAGGATAGTTAAAACCCTGATAAAATTAAATCTGTCCAAGGACGTCAAGGACAACAAGAAAAGCTTCTATAGGTATGTCAGTGATAAAAGGAAGACTAGGAAGAATTTGGGCTCTATCCAGAAAGAAATGGGAGACCCAGTTACCCAGGTTAAGGAGAAGGCTGAGGTAATCAACGGCTTTATCACTTCAGTCTTCGCTGTCAAGGGCTCAAGACATAACATCCAAGTCACAGAAGGCAAAGGCAAGGACTGGGAGAAAGAACTGTCCGCTGTAGGAAGGGATCAGGTGTGAGACCATCTAAGGAACTGGAAGGTGCACAAGTCCATGATGAGATGCATCCACAGGTCCTGAGGGAACTGGCAGATGAAGTTCCTAAGCAACTCTTCCTCCCTCTCTACTTTGCCCTTGCGAGACCTCGCCTGGAGTACTGTGTTCAGTTCTGAGTCCTCAGTGTAAGGAAGAACACAGATTTGTTAGATCAAGTCCACAGGAGGGCCATGGAGATGATCAGAGCACTGAAGCACCTCCCATATGAGGTAAGACTGAAAGTTAGGCCTGTTTAACCTAAAGAAGAGAAGGGCCTGGGGATAACTTGTAGCAGCTTTCCAATACTTAAAGAGGACCTACAGGAAAGCTTTAGGGTCTCTTTATCAGGGAATGCAGTGATATGGCAATGGGAGATGGTGTTAAGAAGGAAAAGGGTAGATTTATAATCGGTATTAGGAAGAAGTATTTTATTGTGAGGGTGATGGGACACTGGAACACCTGGAGGTATTCAAGGCTAGACTAGATGAGGTTTTGAGCAATCTGATCTAGTGGAAGGTGTAATTACTGGGATACATAATCAATGAATTGTAGAATCATAGAATCATAGAATAGTTTGAGTTGGAAGGGACCTTAAAAATAATCTAGTTACATCCTCCTGACCATGGGCAGGGACATCCCACTAGATCAGGCTGCCCAAGGCCCAATCCAACCTGACCTTGAACATCTCCTGGCACGGGGAATCCACAACTTCCCTGGGTAACTTGTTCCAGTGCCTCACCACTCTCATGGTGAAGAAATTCTTCCTTATGCCTAGCCTAAATCTGCCCCTCTCCAGTTTATATCCCTTCCCCCACATCCTATCACTACATGCCTTTGTGCACAGTCCCTCTCCAGCTTTCTTGCAGGACTAGAAGGTCACTGTAAGATCTCCTTGGAGCCTTCTCTTTGTCAGGCTGAACCACCTCAACTTTCTCATCCTGTCCTCATATGGGAGNACAAAACTGCTGTGGTGACACCAGCCATGGAGCCATATGTTAACTGACTGGACCCATTTGAGATGTCTGAGTGAAATCAAAGTGATATTGGTGTTAAGCTGATTTTGAATTTTTTTGTGTCAGAAGCACATTTGGAGGACAAAACTGAAGTGCTTTTGTTTACTATGAGAGAAAAGTTTTGAAGAAGTAAGGAACTGAGAGACTTGCAAAGTTTCTCTCATACACAAACATTTTCATAATCACTATCTTCCCCTTTATTATTTTTTTATTATTATTTCATTGTTTTTAGAGGTAGTCATTACTAAGACCTGAAATTTTTCATTTGAAACAGCTATTGAGCTGGGGAGGCCAGTGTCACTTGCAGAACACTGTGCATTCCCATGTCAGCAAGAGTTGCATACATATGAGTAAAGGTCTACACCGTTTCAAAGTTCTGCAACAGCAGATAATAGTCAAAGGCTTTCAGGAGTCACATAGGAAAAATAATAACTGTAAATGAGTCTTTGTAATGAATCTAGTTCCTCTGCTTTGAGTTTTATCTCTCAATCTCTCTCTCTCACTCTTTAAAAGAAAAGAAAAAACTGCAAAATGCCTTTTTTCAGCGATAGTTTTGATGCTATTATGTCTTCCCTTCACCCCTTAGGAGAGCTTTTACCTTTAATTTTAGTGTATCCTGCTGTGGCCATGCTATTACTTAGCTATGACAAGAGTTTTAAAATTACAAACATGCGGGGCTAGCATGGCTGCATTTTACTTTAGCCTTTCAAAATGGCTTGTTGATGCTAATATACAGCACTCCTGCTGTGCATTTTTTTCTTATTCTGACTTTCTTTTTTGTTACATTTTGCATGTGGAGCCTGAGTGATTAATATTTCATCAGTCATTCAGTGCAGATTACCACAAGGGTGTGTTGCATTTGGCTTTTCTGGAGGTCTTTCACCACTGAATTGTGACTAATAGCTGGAGCTGGACCTCTAAAGGTTTCATGGAATCACCATCAATTAGAAAGAAGCAACTGTTTATCACTTCATTAGTCTGTAAGAAGTTAATTAAATACTATCATCTACATTTTAAATCTATTATTCTTCCTTTTCTACTGTATAGCAAAGATTAGTATTATTCTGGGCAGGTATAACACTGATTTAATTCAATATTTAATGTAAAATTCAATATACAATACACAATATCAGTTACCTTTGTAAAATGACTTGTTGCAAAAATAGAAGTGTTACAAAAAGTTATGGAAAAACCTTTCATCTGCATATATTGATTAGAGATGACATAATGAAATGCAATTGATAACCTACATTATTTACAATTTTAAGACTCCTAAATGAAATGTATGTATACATACATGTGTAGACACACACATATATATANTCTACATTATTTACAATTTAAAAACTCCTAAATGAAATTTATATATACATACATGTGTCCATAAATCAAATTGGATGCAATTTTTCATATTTANAATACCTGAAGTTAGTAACACAATTATTTGATACGTATTTGGTAAATCACATTGGATGCAATTTTTCATATTTATCTTGTATTCATCATAATAACCACGAAAAAATATATACTGTAGAAACTTCAGGGCATGACCAGAGAAGTTGTAATTTCAGGTTTTTTTAAAATTAATGCATGCTTTATTGATGCATGGATTGGTATGTGATTCTTCAAATCAATTTTTCACATGCACATCTAACTGCATGCTTAGATTAGCCATGCAAGCTAGTGGCAGTGGTCATGGCAGGTGGCAATCCAGAGAGAGACCAGAATGCTAAGATTACATGAGCAAAACCAGGAGTTAAAAGGAGGAGAAAAAATCAGCTTACCTAAATCTGCAAGAAACTCAAGCTTGAGGGCTCTTTGATTCTATTTCTGTTAGATAACCTATTTGAGCTACAGTATAAATGGATAATCCACATAAGTGCTCTTATCAGAAGCCTTTGGCTCTTTGTAGTGATCTCAGTAGGCCACAGTTTTTCTACTAAAATCTCAATGATCACATTAACAATAAGAATATGTATTAACATTGGCTTATTAAGTTGTATGTACTAATATTTAATTTTCTGTGGTCAGTTTGCAATTAACTTTGTGAATAATTTAGCAAAACTTCCTGCTCATTATTTTCAAAGTCTAGGGGAGTTTTTAACAGCAGACTTGTACCCAGACTTAAAGAAACAAAGCAAACTGTTCTTACATAAGTACTGAGCATAAATATTTGAAAGTGATATATTATATTTTCATCTTTCAGAAAAATAAAAAACATTGGAAAATGAGAAGTAAAATACATAATAAATCTCAACTCAGAACTGTAATGGAACTAAATACTAATACAATGAACCACCTTAAAAGTTCATTATATTTTATTTATTTTCTACCATAGAATCATAGAATCACTAGGTTACAAAAAACTTCTTGGATCATGAAGTCCAACCATTCCTATCTACCACTAACCCATGTCCCTCAGCATATCATCTACCCATCTTTTAAACACCTCCAGGGATGGGGATGGAGACTCAACCACCTCACTGGGCAGCTTGTTCTAGTGCCCAATGACCCTTTCTGTGAAAGATTTTTTCCTGATGTCCAGCCTGAACCTCCCTTGAGGCCATTCCACCTTGTTCTGTCCCCTGTCACTTGGATGGGAGAAGAGGCCAACACTTACCTCTCTACAACCTCCATTCAGAGAGCAATGAGGTCTCCCCTCAGCCTCCTCTTCTCCAGGCTAAACAACCCCAGCTCCCTCAACCACTCCTTGTAAGACTTGTTCTCCAGCCCCTTCACCAGCTTTGTTGCTCTTCTCTGGACTTGATCCAGAGCCTCAACATCCTTCTTGTGGTGAGGGGCCCAAAACTGAACACAGTATTTGGGTTGTGGTCTCACCATTGATGAGTACAAGGGGAGAATAACCTCCCTGGACCTGCTGGTCACACTGTTTCTGATACAAACCAGGATGCCATTGGCCTTCTTGGCCACCTGGGCACACTGCTGGCTCATGTTCAGTCACTGTCAACCAACACCCCCCAGGTCCTTCTCCTCCAGGAAGATTTCTAGCTGCTGTTCTCCCAGTCTGTAGCACTGCATAGTGTTGTTGTGCCCCAAGTGCAGGACCCGGCATTTGGCCGTATTAAACCTCATGCCATTGGCCTCAGCCCAGTGGTCCAGCCTGTTCAGATCCCTTTGCAGAGCCTCCCTATCCTCTAACAGAACAACACTTCCACCCAGCTTAGTGTTGTCTGCAAACTTCCAACAGTGCACTCAATGCCTTCATCCAGGTTATTGTTAAAGATACTGAACATGACTGGACCCAGCATTGAGCCCTGGGGACACCACTTGTAATTGACCTCCAGCTGGAGTTAACTCCATGTACCACAACACTTTGGGCCTGACCATCCAACCAGTTTTCCACCCAGGAGAGCGTGCATCTGTCTAGTCCAGAGGCTGATAGTTTCCGTAGCAGAATGCTGTGAGAAACTGTGTCAAAGCCTTTATTGAAGTCCAAGAAGACCACATCCACATCCTTTCCCTCATCCAGTAAGTGGGTCACCTTGTCATAGAAGGCCATCAAATTAATATGGAAAGATCTGCCTTTCTTTAATCTGTGTTGACTGGACCTGATCACTCAGTTCTCTGGCATGTGCCTTATGATAGCATTTATGATCATCTGTTCCATGACTTTCCCTGGCACTGAGGTGAGACTGACAGGCCTGCAGTTCCCTGGATCCTCCCTTTGAACCTTCTTGTAGGTGGGTATAACATTTGACAGCCTCTAATCAAGTGGAACTTCCCCTGTCAGCCAGGACTGCTGATAGATGATGGAAAGGGTTTTGGCAAGCACATCCACCAGCTCCTTCAATACCCTCAGGTGGATCACATCTGGCCCGGTAGACTTGAAAGTGTCTAATTTGGCCAAGCAAATGTCTATCCACTTTCTCTTCTGTCATAGGAGATTTGTTCTGCTCTCTATCTCCTGGCGATTTACACACAGAGAACAACTTTCCTTACTATTAAAGACGGAGGTAAAGAAGACATTAAGTACCTCAGCCGTGTCCTCATCCTTTGTCATAGTTGTTCCCTTTGCATCCAATAAAGACTGAATATTCTCCCTGGTCCTTCCTTTACTGTTGATGTATTTCTAGAAAAATATTTATATTGTCTTTCTCAGAATTGGTCAGTCTGAGCTCTAGTTGGGCCTTAGCCCTCCTGATTTTTCCTCTGCAAGATCTCAGTTCTTCCCTGTAGTCCGCCCAAGATGCCTGTCCCTTCTTCCAAAGAAGAAGAAGTCTTCAAAACAGAATTAAAAGGATTTTTGAATTGTTATA
>WAAB01024893.1:0-12255 GCA_013389865.1 Piaya cayana
ATTATTTTTTTTTATTATGAAAATAAAGTCATTTTAATTCCTGAGTAAACAGGAAGCTTTTTTCACTGTTACATATGAAACACTACCTATTCTTCATTCAAAACAGCTTATAAATGGAAGTGGAAACACTATAGAATAAGGTGGGTTTGGGTTTTTTTCAAAAGCTGAAGACACATTGCAATTGAAGTTTTCATAACAGAGTGTGTGGGTTTACCTGTGTAAAGGGATTTACATAGTTTTATTGAAGAAGATTTGATATTTAGGGTTAGCTTTGCAGTGATGCAAAGGAAATGTTCCGGATGTTTGTGCCTTGTTTTTAAAAGTGGCTGAAAAGGGTTTCTGTCTTTTCTTCCTTTAATGCTGCTGCCCACATTTTCCTGGAAGGATAGTTTCAGTTAACAGCTTTGTCTTGGGAACAGACAACTAACTTGCAGTAGGTTTTTCTCGATTTGGGTAAGGTCTATGCAACAAAGTCAAGAATCATTATGTAATTGGAGAAAATTGTTTTACAGATTGCTGTCAGCATAAATTTCATATCTATTGATCGCACACACATGAATTAGATTTAATTTCTCATAGATTTGCCTGCATGTCTGCTTGCAAGGTACTGTCAATGTTTTGAATCATGCTTTTCTGCCAATCTGTGATCAAGCAAACCATGTAATTATCATCGGAGTTAACCACTTTGTTTATTTTGGTGAGATTCATCGAGGTCTGTGTTCTGAAGTCCTACGACTAAATGGGCTTCTTACATGAATCAAATATTTTTTAACATAGCAAACAACAGTCAACTGCAACATAAAATATTTTGGTAAAACGTGACACGTGTGAGATCCTGGTTTGTAATGACCAAGTTAGCCGATATGTCTGATTGTCTAAAGATGATTAAAAGAGATTAAATAACAAAGTGGTTAACCTGTGTTGTAATTGATTGTCACCGTCTGTAGTATTCATCATGGATCTTGAACGTGTTTTAACTTTGGCAGATGATCTTCCAAAACCCAAAACTACTGATGTAATTAGGAAAGGATCACTTACTGAATACACTGTGGCAGAGGAGAAGGATAACGGTCGGCGCTGGCGAATGTTTAGGATTGGAGAACAGGACCATAGGGTGGACATGAAGGCAATTGAACCATATAAAAAAGTTATCAGTCATGGTGGTAAGGATTAGTGTTGTGCTGAGGGGATCTGCTGAGAAACTGCTCTTTTAAGCTGAGTTGGGGCGGCACAGGAAGAGCTTTGGGCATCAAGACTTGTGATGATTCATTTGTTGTGGTATTGAGGCGTATGGTTGATCTAATTTTTTTATTGTATTAAACTAAAGTTCCAAAATGTAAACATGTTCAGATAAAGCTGCTAACGTGCACATGTGAAATTATGTTCTTATCTATTCTACAGTGTCAGTTATACCAATATACTTCTTTTGAGTTTAAGACGTTGAAAGCATTAACTGTAGATCTGCTAAGGCATAAATGAATTTAATGACTCTTCCGCTGTCTGGAAGGAGTGTTGACTAAGAAAAATGATGTTAACTATACTGATTGTATAGTGTAATGTTGATTGTAGGTACAGCATTCGATTTACATCAACTTCAGCTATTTCTTTAGGAGTAGACAAACTTGAAAAAGCAATTTTGGGTTTTCTGTAACTGTATGTCCATCTATATTGCCTAGAGGTTTGTATATCTCTTAAGTAAATAATGGAAAAGCTTATTGCAGTCAATGTCTAGTCACCTTCGTCACTACTGCTGCTTTTTTCTTTGTGTTTAGGTTATTATGGCGATGGGTTGAATGCCATCGTTGTGTTTGCAGTTTGCTTTATGCCTGAAAGCAGCCAGCCTAACTACAGATACCTAATGGACAATCTATTTAAGTAAGTCATCATTTTAATGTAAGGGCAATTATGTCCTTCTCTTTTTAATGAAGCTTTTTATATTTGAGATGAGGCTAAAGTAGCAAATACAAAAGCAACTACATCTGCTTCCAGGGGAAGGAAAAAAAATTTTTAGATGTTGCTTAATATTATTGCCAACTGTGTTTTAAAAATTTGAGCACTACTAAGTTACCTTAATATCCCAGATCACCTGCAAGTTTTCTTTGCTTGTCTCTGCAGGTATGTAATTGGCACTTTAGAAATGTTAGTAGCAGAGAACTATATGATAGTTTACCTGAATGGTGCAACAACACGGAGAAAAATGCCGAGCTTAGGCTGGCTTAGGAAGTGTTACCAGCAGATCGATAGAAGGTAAGCAGCTCTGTAGTGTTTTCTTAGAGTGTTTGCATGCTCAGTGATACAAGGGCTTAGGAGAAACTGCTGTTTCATATGCTGTCTATTGGTAAACATTTCAGTAAGCAAATTGCTTGGTATATTGAAAACCTCTTCCTAAGCTACATACAGTGCGATTTTGTTATTTTGGGGTCTTATTAGTGAAAATAGTGGTGTTAAAATACTGAATATTGTTACCACATAGAAAATCCTTAAATGTCTTAACACAAGGTAATAAGGAAGGTCCTTCATGAACCACTTCGTTAGTTGTGTAAGTCGATTCAAATAAGCTTCTCTTGGAATGTTATTTCCTTGTCATTGTAGTCAAACTGATACTACTTAAATGTTAAATTTGGACTATGTAGTTGTGTGGTGTTTTTTTCTTGTGACAGATGATAATTTCTAATAATGGAATGTCAGAATATTAGATTTGCAACAGTTCTGCAACCCCTGCTGTCATGCTGCTTCTTCGTTCAGTAATTATATCTGCTGTTTGAATTCTTCAGGTTAAGGAAAAATCTGAAATCGTTAATCATCGTCCATCCTTCTTGGTTCATCAGAACGCTTCTGGCCATCACAAAACCTTTTATTAGGTAATACTCTGGAAGTTTTGGGGTTTTTTTAAATAATTCCAGCAACTGTTTAAAGTAAACTTCAAAAAAAAGGTTTTAATAGTGACCTTCTGAAAAACAAAGTTGTAACCGTGCCCTGCATTTGTTCTTCCACAGCTCAAAATTCAGCCAAAAAATCAGGTATGTCTTTACCCTGGCAGAACTAGCCGAGCTCATCCCCATGGAATATGTTGGCATCCCAGAGTGCATAAAACAGTACGTCTTATTATTCAAACATGTTCTACACTGATTATGTTTTAGACTCAGTAGACGTATTCAGCGAGGGGTTGGAATTTAATACTTCGCATTTAATAAAATGTGACTCAGCTCAGATCACTGCTGCTCCAGGAAGAGTATCCATGTTTGGCCACACTGCTAACATTTTGGTGTGAAGTAGCTCGGATACTCAAAATATTAATGTACAGGGATTTTCACAGATAGTGCCTTACATAATTACAAAGTTATGGGTGTTAGTTAGTTTTCTAGAGGCAAAACCTCCTTCTGGTTGTTCTAGCAACCAGTTCTTAGTATTCTTAACTGGCTTGTGAGTAAGAAATTCTGGGCATGTTGATACCGTCGTTATTTATAGTATCTTCATCACTCATGCTAACATGTGGAACAATTAAGTGGTGAAATATCACTTGGGTTGGGATTTAATATAGAAGAGGAGCTGTGGTGGAACAGTGCTAAATCCAAACCTGTAACAGTTGTAAAACTACTTTGGTGAAGAGGTAATGGCAGAAGAAACTAATGGCTCTGATGATAAACTGATCAGCCTGTTAGAGGGTGTAACATAAACCTACAGAGTGTGCATCGCAGTAGGGGATCACAGCCTGGGAACTCCATAAGGGAAGATGGTAAAGTCTCACTGCATGGGCAGAAGGGCACAGCCACAAATCCTGCCTCAGCCCTCAAATGGCCACTTACTGCAGTAAACATTCAGCCGGTATCAGTTGCACAATTTAACTTTTTATAAAGTAGAGAAAACAGTTTTCTTGGGGCAGGGAGGAAACACATGACAACATGAAGCAGCCTTGTGCTATCTTTAGAGTACTTTTTTTGCTTCAGAAGCATGTGTTATGAATATCCAGATTGTCCTTAAATAAGTCTTGAAAGACTCTTTTATTGATCAACCTTTAATTGCTCTGCAAAGGCTGAACTTGGTTGATTTTAGGAGTTCATTCTCAGACTTCTGTGGAGGATCAGATCTGGCTTCAAACTGTGAATACAGACTAAATTTTAGTGATGGATGCTAATACTGTGCAAAAAGTTGTATTGAAATTGAGCTTTATGTCATGGTAACTAAATGATTCTTTACTGCTTATGAATGTTGGAGTTACAATGTATTTTTTTCTTAATTATATCACTTTCAAAACTTTGGTATGTTTCTACAAACTGTATTGACGCTAATACCAGTTTGCAGCTTGTATTGAATTTGGCCTTCCTATGTTATATTTACTGAAATCAAACTTTTCCTCACCAAGGTATGAAGAAGAAAAAATTAAAAAGAAACTGAAAAGGTATATTCACATTTTGATTAGGGTTGCATCTAGATAAGACTATTTGCACTGCAACTAACTCCCAGTTGACTGGCTTGCATAAAGGAATAAGCATTTGTAAATATAAACATGCACTAGTGACTGTTTTCACGTATGAAAGTAACTATACTGCCTGGAAGTATAGTATATCAACTAAAGAAATGCACCCTGAGTGTTCAAACAGATATTTATTACTCTTTTACGTGCGATGCTCATTTTTAAGGGGATACACGGATTCTCAACTGAATCTTCAAGAGGCAAAATTAGTGCTTCTGTGTGAATTGTTTAGGTGAAGTTTCACTGTTTCTAACAAGAAGTGATGTCTGAAGGGAGAAGAGCTGGTGTTAGGTGCTAAGCTGTAACTGTGCATCAGCAGAGATGCAGCTCTGGAAGAAGTTCTGATATTGAATATTGTTTTGTATTTTGTGCTATTCACTACCTTTATAGTCATTAACTTGCACAGACGCAATCTAAGTTAGCATTTTTAGTGCTGTTTGTATTTGCAGTGCCTATGTTCCTTGCTAATAAACACTGGATTTCCATTTTATTCATTTTCAATTTCCTGCTACTGTTAAAGCTATTCCAGCAGCTGATGAAATTTTTTTTAATGGATACATTATTTTTTCACTCTGTCACTAACAAATGTACTGAAAGTTTTTGCTACTCACTTTGCTATTTTTTTATTACTCTTACTCTGTGTGCACAACCACCGAGGGAAGTTCACTATCTTATGTTGGGTAGTGGACTTGGAGAGGAATGCTGAGAGATTAAAATAGAAGGAGTTTAAATTCCTTCTGAAAGCAGAGGGTAGGACTCGTGATTTGTCGGCTGTGTTTATGCATAGCTTGCTTGGATTAGCTTACCATGGTTTCTTACACTTTCTGCTGTTACTCCTGTAAGTTATGTCAAAACGCTTTCCTGAGATGCTGCACTGAGGATGGGGTGAGTTGCAGCTGCGTACTGTGCAGGCGAACAGGTATTTTCTAAACGCTGGTCCAGACCTATTGGATCCTTATATACTAGCTTCAGTTCTACAGCTGCAAAAAACCCACAACCTTGCCTCCCCCTTGTGTGGGTACACGGCCTAGAAAAGCTGTTGTTGTTCTGATCATTTTGCAGAACTGGCTAGTTGGATTTTGAGACTGGGCAGGTAGGTTAGACAATTAGGTTGTTAGAAGACAACCTTGGCCTTAGCCTCTCTCACCTCATAACTGCTGTTTGTTTTCAAAATAATGCAGAAGTTGTTTTCCAGAAGATATAGTTAAGACTGTATCTTGTTCTTACTGCAAAGAGGAAAAGTACATCTTGGGCAGGACTGTTAAACATCCACTGGTTTCTGAAAAGCAATATTTTGTTTGCCAGTCCCAAGGCAGAGATGAAGAGTAAAACCAAACCCACAAACAACATTTTAGCAGGCAGGTGGTGAATTTTTTCCTAGGTGGTTCCAAGAGCCTTAGCATTTCATTGAAAAAGTATTGCAGTTAAGTAGCCACTTCACCTCTGTTAAAGCAACCAGTGCTGTTACCTTTCAGGCTTGATTTTTGTAACATTAAAGATAATTCTGAGCTTATTCTGCAATGTATGAATTCATCAAAGTCGTACTGCTTGATGGTATTGTCATGTTACCTCAACACTTATGTTCTTGCTTGCATTTGTTAATAAAAGCACAGAACTTGCTTTCTTCTCAAGAAGTCAGACTTCACTTACGCTTTTCAAATGCTTCCTCTTGAATGCTATAGCATATTTAAATGCTTTCTTAACAATTTTAATTCATTTCTGTGGGGAGATAGGAAATTAGTTTTTGGTTTTGTTCTTTTTTTTTATTTTCTAAAGCATTGTGACTGCATTCAATACAAATCTCAATATTTATTTACTAAAACTTTTTCCATGTAAAAGCCTTGTGCTTTCCTGTTAAGATAATTAGGTTTTGCTTAATATATGAGCTATCAAACTAAACTACCCTTCAGCGTAATTGTAATTTTACTGCTTTCTTTGCTAAGCAGAGTTGACCAAGAGCTGAATGGAAAACAAGAGCAGAAGAGTGAGCAGTGAGTTTTGAGTCCAAACAAGACTGAAGAATATGCAGATGGAACGATGCTATTTTTGCTCCATTTACAATGCATTCTCTGTGTATGTACATATTATATAACCTGTCGCAAAAGGTGCTTAACTTCTTTGGATTAGCACACGATGGACTGCTTACTGCTGTATTGGTTTGTCTTGACTTTAATAGCTGTGTTTATGTAATCATTTTGTACTGCTAAATGTCAAAGAACCCTATATTTTCAGAGGATGTTCTTGCAATTGTTCATCTAAATCATGCATGTTCTTCAGTAAAATATTTATATACCTAAATGTTAAAGGAAAGAGATAATATATATTTTTATGACTGAGCGATATGTTGTGTGTACCTGCTGAAGGAATTCACTTGCAGGTAGATGAGGCCGTAAGTTACTTATTGTTATTGTATAAATCTGTTTTGCTGTAAATGGTCAAGTGCATTTCTTCATTGTCACAAAAACCTTAATTTGCTTGGATATTAACTATCACATAACATACTCTTTCACAAGTGTGGAGATGCTTATTTTTGTTCACACACCTACTACAAGCAGCGCTCCTTTACCTCGCTAGAGTGAGCTTGAGCTTTGGTGTCTTCTAGGCTGTTTCTTCAGACTGCAGAATTGCAGTTCTGTGAACGTCAGTCTTTAGACCAAAAAGGCTTAAGCCTAAGCCCCACAGAAGCTGAACTGTTTGAATGAGTAGTAAGATATCAGACCTTTCTCAGTTTAGGTTGTGAGTTCAGTCTTGGTTTACTGAAGCAGAATCTGTCTCAGCTACCACGAGGAAATGAGTTTGTTGAAGTTCTTCCTGAATCAATATTGCCTGTCACCAGTAGGAAACTTCATACTCAGTAAAGCTTAGGAGTTACAGAGATATTCTACACAGGTTTTTTTATTTAAAAAAGAAAACCCACAAGATTGCATTCAATCAGATCATCGCTTGACGGCTGCAGACAGCAGTCAAGATATTTTTGTGGTTATGACTTGTTACCAATTAATAATTAATTGACTGTCTCTAATGATACATGATACGTAGACACGGAGAGCATGTATGTGTCCAGAAGAGGGCAAATTGCCCATGTTTCTGCGAGCTGCTCTGCAATTCAGAGACTTTCATCTCAAGATCTAGGCACTTCTGCTATAGTAGCATCTGTATCACAGTTGTAGAGATTAATATACAGGATGTTCTCTTTCAACAGGCAATGCTAATTTCAAGTTGTGTTGAATCTGCTTGATCAGGTTTGGATCTTGCTCTGAAAGCAGAACACAAGCGTGAACGGTTTATTTGGGGCTGTCTTATCTTCTGTGAAAGTTTTGATATTGACCTAGAATATTGCTAAGTTCTATTCAGTGACTTGGACACTTCCAGCCTGTTTGCTTACCATACTTTCACAGGGCGGCATGTATGAACGTGCAAACCCATCAACCTTCCTTATTCCTACTGGTCCTTTGTGGGTCCTCGGCTACATACTATGCGTTCTGATCATCTCATTTCAAATTTTTCCCAATTAAAAATAGTATTTTTCTCAGTGCAATCAAATTCTTAGTGGAAGGATTGTAGTTCTGTATGTCCCAGTGCTTCCTATGTGTGTGGTATAGAGTAGCCAGTCCTCCGTGTAGACCACGTTCATCAAGTGAGGGGATTGGTACTGTCTTTCCTAACAGTTTATTTCTCTAGTAAAGGTTTTTGTGAATAAATATACAGCACAACAGTTCTTCTAACCCTAAAGATACACAGCTGGAGAAACAAATGTGCTAAAGAATTATTACCCTTGGACCTTTTGCAGCTCGTTTAATGATGTGGTAGATGTTTAGAAAAAGCAAAGAGGCCCCAGAGTTATCTTGAACTCATAGATAACTTTTTGTCAAACTTATCTTTTTTTTAATCTAAAAAATAATTTAATATATTTTAATATTTAAAACCATGAAAAGCTGGAATGTCATACTTCAATAAAAGTTATTTAAAAATCCAAATCACTTTGTGATAAGATACAGTATCGTAGGGAATTTACCTTTCAGTGGCACTTCCTTCTAAGAGTGAAATTCACGTGACTAGAATACAGTTTGAACTCTGACAAGGAAAGATAATGTAATGAGTCACAAATTTACCTTTAATTTGGAGGTTTCATTAGCTCATTTATATGCATATATGTTTGTGGTAATAAGTCATTACTTATTTTGTTATCACTGTGCGCAACTGAAATTGAAATGTTTGGCCCCGTGGCCTCCTCTGTGCAGTTGTGAGACTGATTTCTACAACACAATTAAGTGTTCAGAAGTGGCAAAGATACTTTGAAGCAAGCGCCGTTAAAGCCTGATATGAGTAGACACTAGATGGCTTGAATGTTCCTGATGTTCTGTGGGGAAGTAATGGAGAGAGAGGGATGTAGAAGGATTTAGTGCTGAAGCAGAGTGAAGTCTTCAAGATTCTGGTATGTGCAAATGGAGACTTTTAGTTCCAAAAAACTTATAACTAGTTAGAATAGTATGTATTGTATGCATGCAATCTGTGAGAAACTTGTACCGAGAAACAATAGTTATGTTCCGAATTGCACCTCTATTTCTTAAGCAAATTTGTTGCATCATACACTTTAATGCTCCTAATGGCAGCTTAAATCCTTTCAACACTTACTTTGCATCAGACTTGAAGATTAGAGGACAGGTTGGTGGCAGTGGAATGTTTTATGAAATGACCTTGAAGTGTGTCATAGGGAAGAGGTGGTGGCCTTGCTGCCTGGCCACGTGCCTGTGATGTTGTCTAGGGAAATGTCTATAGCAAACAAAGCAATGAACTGCACGGCGAATGGGCACTTTAAATCTGTCACAAAGGTTTCCTAGTGAGAAGCGTGTTTCTTCCGTGTCAGTTTTACATCTGTGTATCGTACAGTATTTATTATGTAGAAAGATGGCTTAAACGTATCTCTTATCAAAAGCTGTTCTCTTTGGAGATGACTTAACCTTCCTAGTCCTTCCAGTCTCCCTCAGAAAAGTCCCATATGAGGAACAGAAGGGAGGGGGATAAGGGCTCGCGTGCTTTTGGTAATTGCAGAAGTCTTATAAAGCTTTCAGTGAAAATTTTCTCAATCCTTGTGGATGCAGGTCATTCTCTAGAGGATTTGTTTCACCAAGCAGTTGTTGAGATGCTTGAAATAAGTGCTTTATGTACACTTTTTAAGGACACCTGGGTTTAGTCAGAGTAGGACTCTGAAAAATAAGGAATATTTAAAAATTCATACTCTGAAAGACAGATCTTGCAGCATTCCAAGCTGCAAACTGTAAGTTGATCTATGTTGTTTCCCTTACTTGTTCACTTTATTGAGGTAACAGATAAAAAGGGAATTTGTGAAGAGAGTGCAATCATGTTACAGTTTTTCATCTTTCCCTTCAGGCAATGACAGATAATTAAAATTAAAGCCATTCCTTGCTCAACCAGTTTGGGTTTTTTTTCCCAGTTTGAACTGGCCAGGTTACTTTGGTTTAAACATACATTTGGGGCTTTTTTCAGTACTGAAAGTATCTCAGGAGAAGCTACTGGAGTGTTTTCAGAAAGTTAAGTCCATATCTTACTGCTCCTTATGCTACCTTGCTCAGCTGCTAGTTAGTATTTATGATTTGGCATTCCAGGTTAAGAATTACAAGAATCTGTTCATGGAAGATGGATGCTTTACCCTCCTAGAGGAGCCTGAGTAGGTGGGTACCAGGTAGACAGAAGGGCTAAGACATGGTGTGTTGTTACAATTTACTGATACCGTGGGTGATGTGGGACACGGGCAGCGTTCAGCAGAGGGGAGCTGCAGTAATGCAAAAACACAGGCTGTGGAGAACAGATGCTGTAACTGGCTTAAATTGACCATTATTTTTCACAGATGCGACTATTTTCCTTTTCCCTCTTAATATTAAACTATGAAAGTGCAAAACTTCACCTACCTCTCGAGAATGCTACGATCCTTTCTTTTAAATGAGCTTCTGTTTGTGTTCCAAGGTGTCGTGGAGTAACATGATAAACACATCTCTGAATGTGCTAGTTGTTAACACTGATGGGAACCTTTTTAATGAGGGGAATAAATAAACGCTGTATGCAATGAATACCTGTGGAAAATCTCTGAATGTTTTCTTTTACTGCTTAGGAACACATAGTAATACAAGAAATTTTAGAGATGGTATGCACCACCTACTCCCTCTTATATCAAAACGTGAACTTGAAATCGGTTCCTAAAGTTCAGCAGCCGTGATGAGGTTTTAAAAAAAAGGTAAGCTTTGAGTTGAATAGTTGAAAGGCTTTTCGTACTTTCTAATGTCAGAGAGGAGGGGTTAAGCTCTGGGCTTACAGAGGGCACAGATTTTGGTTACTTGAACATTTAACGCCTAAAGGCAGCAACTGTTCCTTGAGCTATGTAATAAATGGATGCCCTGAGATGCCAGACCCAAGAATCAATGCCAACTTGATTATTAAGGTGTTCTGCAGTGCAACACTGGGCAGGCAGGGAATAAATCCAGGACCGTTCATAAAGGCCACAGGCAGGCAAAGCCCACACAGCCAACACTTCTCCTTTCCCATCCTTTCCAACTGCAGCCTTGTTGAAAGTCCTTAGTTAAGCAAAAGTATCCAGGCACAGGCTAGAGAAACTTTATCATTCAAGCTAATCCGACATTTTAGCAGTAAAATCACAAAATATACATGTAATATTCAAATATAGGTTAGCAACTTAAAACATCATTTTTTCCTTCAATATAATACAATATCTAATTATATATACAAGTGTATGTTTATATATATTATATATGCATTATTATATACTATATATACTAATATCCCCTCCCTGGGCAGACTGTTCCAATGCACGGAAACACAATCTGGCACCTCCCTGGGCAGACTGTTCCAATGCCCAATGACCCTTTCTGGGAAATATTTTTTCCTAATGTTCAGCCTGACCCTCCCCTGGTGGAGCTTGAGGCCGTTCCCTCTCGTCCTGTCCCGTCACTGGGGAGAAGAGCCCAGCTCCCTCCTCTCCACAACCTCCTCTCAGGGAGTTGCAGAGAGCAATGAGGTCTCCCCTCAGCCTCCGCCCCAGTTCCAGACCACACAGAGAATAACCCAAAAAGCTCAAGTCACACTTTATCCAGGCAGGCAGGCAAGCTTCCAAGATGAAAGATTTAAGTACATATAATTATAAATGATATAATGTCTAATATATAATGACAATATGATAAACATACTATGCTAATATGTGCAATATAACAGATAATAACGACGTTTCTCGTTATCGGTTCCCCTCTACAAACGGCGCCAGGTTATCCCCCTCCCTCCCGCCGTTGCCCCGCCCCCTGGTTCAGTTTCCGGTTCCTGTGGGGGTCGGCGGCCCCGCCCCTTCCGGCGGGCGCAGCGGTGAGAGGGGCGCTGGGCGGCCGGGCCGGGTCGGGGGGTCCCGCTGGGTCCCCGCGGGTGGGACGGGGCTCGGTCCTCCCGGGACTCATTTTAAGGCTCTCGTGAAGTTGGGAGCAGCCGGAGCCCTCGCGAGCGGGGCGCTGCCCTCAGCCCTACCCTCGCCGTGGGGCTGGGGAGAGGCTGCGGGCAGAGGGGGCTGCACAGACACCTGCTCGGCACAGACCACGCTGAGCACGGGGCGTTCTCAGCCCCTGCCCGGGAAACACGGAATAAAAACGCTCTAGAGGGACGTTCCATCCAACTTTGAATCAAATACAGTGACTCAGATCTAACCTAACTCTACCTTAGCATAAATCAGAAGTATCCCACTAATGTAATAATAACCTCTTCTT
>WAAB01024893.1:12439-51781 GCA_013389865.1 Piaya cayana
TTTTTTTAACGAGAGCGAGGACCTAGCTGTGGCTGATCCGCAGCCCATCGCAGTGAGCCATGGCGTACCAGCTGTACAGGAACACCACGCTGGGGAACAGCCTGCAGGAGAGCCTGGACGAGCTCATACAGGTGTGTGTGACGCTGGGGTCCCAGCAGCCAGCTCCGTTTAAGAGAGCTTAAAACTGCTCCCTGGTTGTTGTCTCGTGGTGTTTAGGGCCAGTGTTAGTAACACAGATAAAAAAATTAAAAGTTACTGATGCTGTGTTCATGTGGGAAATAGTGTAGATGACATTGTAGGTGATGGAAGAAGTTTTATGGGAGAGGCATAATCCCTGTTGGATGGCTCAGTAAATGAACCACCAGGTTAATCTGGACCCTGTCATTGATTTTCTGCTCTTCTGCATCTTCCCATTGGATATTTTTCAGAAGAATTTTTGTGTAGCTCTAAAAGTTGTGTTAGCACATTGCTACCTCTCTCAGAGTTAAAATAGGAGACGCTTCTGTAAATTGTTCTTGTAGAGATCTGCTTTGTGTGAACTTTATTTTGAAGTTTTTGATTTTTACTGCACTTTCGAGTTTGCTTTGAAACAACTCAAAACTTTCTTCTTTTAAACTACTTCAGTCGCAACAAATCACACCTCAGCTGGCCCTTCAGGTGCTACTTCAGTTTGATAAAGCTATAAATTCGGCACTGGCACAACGAGTCAGGAACAGAGTGAATTTCAGGGTAAGATAACAATATCTAAAAGCTCTTTGTGAGGTACAGTAAATAATCATTGATCCAGAAAGTCCTTAAAAGCTGTGTGCCCTCAGCAAAAGCTTATGAAGGTTCATTTTGACTCTGAAATAATGACTGTTTACGTGTATGTTCTGCGTGCAGTTGTAAGGCTTGTTCTCTTATGCTCCTAGGGATTTCTTTTAAGGGATGCAAATATCAGAAATGGCTCTTGTAGGAGGATGAAAACGGGGGAAGAGGGAAATGCCTCGATGGGCAGCATTGCCACCCTCACTGTCTCACAGATGGGGAGGGAGCCTTTTGCTTCTTTTAGTTGTACCTAGAAGTGAGATGAGGCTGGATTTTCAGCCACATCAGCCATAGAGATAATAGAGAGTTGTAGATCTACCCTTTTGCAAGTTTTTTCTGTTAATATAATAGAACAAGCTGTTGTGTTTTTTTCCCAGCTAGCCAGCAAATTGTTAAATGTCAGCTTGACTGCAATTTTGAGAGAAAGAAACCTCACAGCTGTCCTCTTAACTTCTGTCCTAATACTCCTTCTACAGAACAGACTGTTAATGAAGTGAGGTCTTTATAATTTTAAACCATACAGATATGTTAAGAAGAGTGTAACTTCTTTCTCTAACATGCTTTGCTTTCTTTGTGTATGTGTAGAAAACTGTTCAGAGTGTGTTTAGTGGATTAAATTAAAAAAAAAAAACTTGTTTGGAGCTTAAGTTGAAGACCATCAGTTTAAAATACATGAAGATACAGGCCAGAAGGTTACATATCAACATCCTCAGTAATGCATCAAATGTGAGGGATACCCTTTTGTGTCATATTGGTCAGTTTTGTTATGGTTTTTTATTTAAACAATTGCAGAATTCATCTTATGATTGCTGCTGTAACTGATTTTTCTTATGGCTCATGTTTTAAGGAGTCCTTTCTGATACTGATGCTTTATGCACATTAGAAAAGTTATAAAACTTTGTAGCGTACCTGTGAAGCGTCCCCTTGGTTAGACTATAACGTCACTACGTGGTCTTGAAAATTTTAGCCACTGGAGGGCATTTAAACTATGGTTTTCCTCAGAATTAGTTGCTGGTGAAGTCTGTATGCATTCAGTTGCAGAGGTGGCTCTATGGCAAGAGCAGTTCTAGAAGGTGTATAGTTCAGTAGATAATTAACATTTTCTGTTACTTTTGAGGTGCATCCTATAGAAAATGTCTCTTGTCTTTTTCAGGGGTCTCTGAATACGTACAGGTTCTGTGACAACGTATGGACATTTGTACTGAATGATGTTGAATTTAGGGAGGTCACTGAGCTTGTGAAAGTGGATAAAGTGAAAATTGTAGCATGTGATGGAAAAAGTAAGTATGGAATATGATGTAAATAAGCAGAGACTTGTTCGTTTATGGAAAGCTTTCACCAAATGTCTGATTAAAGCCAGTTTGTGTTATTCAGACAAGAGAAGGGCTCTGCAGTCTTTTACAGATAATGAGAAATTAAACACAAGCTAAATGCTTCCCTAACTTGTAAGCACTGAAAGAGTAATGTTTAGGGAGAGCTGTACACCTGTCATTGGGGAGCACATACTGTTAGAGCAATAAGAAATTCAAAAGTGATCTTAATTGAGTTGCTGTGTGGTGATTTTTCTAGTGTTAACCCGTTTGTTAGAACAGCACTATGTGTTATTGTATTCAAGGAACGCTTCAGCAGTCTGAGCAAGCAGTTGCCTAAAACGCTATCTAAGCAGTTGTTCACTGGATTTGGTAGTAGAGCACATAAAAAGTTTATGCCAGCATTTTTAGCCATATTATAATATTTATACATTACTTGGGAGGCCACTGTATGTGCACTATTTGTGGGTATTTATGTTCCATATCTGCTTGGCTAACTTTTGTCAAGGTTACTTGGAATTCCTCACTGGAAAAAGCCATTTAGTGACTTCCGTGGCAAGCTGGTTTTTACCTTTTAAAACCATCAGTGTGGCACAAAATCACCAAGGATGTGTAAAATGGTGCTAGCTTTCCATCCCAGGGGAGCGATGCTAAAAGAAGCAAGAACTGAGAATGGGAAAAGCCTTATTTAAATATTCCATGGAACTCTGAACCATGGTTTCCCGATCCAAACACGATTACAGTGGTCACTTCAAGTTGTAGTTTTAGAGAGCTGACAGAACTTACTGTTTGCTCAACTTCAGGTATTAGCCAAGCATATAATCTTATTCTACTTATTTTATTCCTCTATTGTTTATTACTCTATTTATTTTCTGTGTGCTTATTATAGCTAGTAGAGCTATACTTTACTTTCCAAGTATTAGTTTTCACTCTTGATAAAGTTTGTAGATAAAACCTTGCAGTCTTTTTTTCCCTACAAGAAGTTGACTTGATAAAGGAACATAGTAAGCACTGACTTGTCTTTCTCCTTATTCAAGTTATGTTTTTTTTCCTGTATCTTTTAAGAACAAGAAAGCAGTAATGGTTTTAATACCAGAAATTGCACATATGGTAATCGGTGCTGCTGACAAAACTTCAGAACAGAATTGTTTTCAGTTGTTTTATGAAGATCGTGCTCACTCTTGCATCTGTTTCAAAATTCATAATGAATAATAGCTCGAGCTCCATAGAAGTTTACGCTCACTTCAGTAGATTGTGTGACTTAGCTAGAGGTGCCTGTGACTGGCTGCAATTAAGTGTTTGTGTATCACTACAAGTTAGAGCAACGCTGCTTGTGTTTCTAATGCCCTAATGGCAAGTGCTGGCTTTTCGGTGTTGGTAACTGAAGTGAAACA
The DNA here is from genome assembly GCA_013389865.1 of Piaya cayana. Classification (NCBI taxonomy): domain Eukaryota; kingdom Metazoa; phylum Chordata; class Aves; order Cuculiformes; family Coccyzidae; genus Piaya; species Piaya cayana. The sequence continues at coordinate 15,951 of WAAB01024893.1, forward strand.
GCACAAGGGGTTCGTGCATCACATTCAATAGCAGTGGAGGGAATCAGGCACGTACAGAACATGCTCTGAAATGCTTGGGGAAAGTATAGAGAACAGTATCAGTTGTCTTGAATTTATACTCAGCTGTAGTGCAGGGTACGTATTGCTCACACTTTCTTTTTTTCTTTCCTAGACACTGGCTCCAATACTGCAGAATGAATAGAACTGTGGATTATCTGCAATACTTTCTGTTAATATGCAGCACTTTCTGGAAAGAAACATGGAAAGGGACTGTGTTCATAACGTAATTCTTGTGATGCAGATGCGAGTTAATCCAGTGTAGACAGCATCACAGAATGGCAGTTGGAGAAATACCTGTAGCATTTCTTCTGGTCACCTTATAGGGCATGAATACTATGTTACTTTTTTTCTTTTTTTTTTTTTTTAATTTACACAGATACTGTTGCCTTTTTTGTTCAAAATAATTTCTGTAATAAACTTTTATTTAAAAAGTTGAGAATGACTGATCATTGGGAAACTTTGTTCGAAAACAATTAAGAATATAATATATTCTCTCAGTATTGTCTAAGTGTGTTGGGCATCGTTGCAAATGCAGAGGTCTTTCATTTACAGGGTCGGGGTATGGGTTACTGCATCTTTCTTTTCATTAATTTGTCTGTTTGATACTCTGCTAGGAATAAATAACCCAAATATAACCATTATGCTCAGCTAATCAAACTGAAATAATCAAACTGCGGCTCCTAAGATTGAACTACATGCTCAACAAATGTTAGTGCTGCTTGTTTTGATGTTTTCTAATTGGTTTTTTTGTACTTTCATGGAATACATTTATTTGGACACCCGGCTAACAGGATTTCATTGAAAATTGAGCTGTGAATTTTGAGATACAAAATGGAGAACTTTGTTCTTTTCACATTCTTCTAAGTGTATCCAATGAAAAAATCCTTAAAATAGTTTCTTCACTAGAAGTACAAATATTGACAGCTCATTTGTCTGACTTAACAGCAGTGACTCTTCCAGTGTGGCCATAGGAACGGTAGCTGCCTCAGCAGCATCAGTAATTTATTTTTCACAGCAGGGTACTTAGAGACCAATAGAAATTGGAAACTAGAGAAGAAAAGTTGGGGGGGGTAACTATTTTCAGATTGCTCTAAATCTCCAGTTTGTGCTAAATCTGGAACATAATTTACATGTTGAAACCTTTCTCTACATGTCAGTGGCCCAGTCAATTAAAATAAAAAAGCTTCAGTATCTCTTATAATACTTCTCCAGACTGATCTGTCACAGTTTCTAAAGTCCTACCTTTGCACATGGAAGGATACATACTTCAGTTAATTTCTGCTTCCCTCACTTCAAGTGAGAGAGGAGTTTATGAGCTTGCTTGCTAGGCTCTTCCAAGTATTATGTTTGCCCCCCCCCCCCTTTTTTTAAAATTTTGTTTCTACACTAAATGGCCTTTGCTGCAAACTGCAGATTAGAAAGTAATTTTGAAATTTTTTGAAATGAGAACAGACTTAATCTGAATTGCACAATAAGTATCTGAGGTCATTATTATAAAGGATACAAATTACATGCATACCGTGGTTTTTCTGTATCTCACTCAATTTTCTAGGTTCAAATGCTTTTTACTCTCTACTAATTGTGCAGTAAACTGAATTGCAGCCTGTAGAAGTGTAAAATTTTGCTGTCCTTACCTCCAACTCTTTGTATTCTCTTCCTCTTTCTGGATAGGAACTCCTCGCTCTCCAGTTCTCTGTCAGACTTCTCTTGTGTTTTTGCAGTTCTGTACTATAGAACCCCCAGGATTTGTGCTTCCTTAGCTGTTAATCGAAAGGAAAAGAAATACTTAACCAAAAAAGAAAATAACAAGAAAAAGGGTTGCCTTATGGGTTTCTAAAGGGTTTCTAAATCTTCCAAAGTAAACATCACAGGTCTGGGGTTTTTTTTCTGTATTTTATTCCAACCTTATCTGTTTTGGGTTTTTTTTATTCTGTGTTTTGTTTGGAAATACTCTGTTCATAGCTCACCTCTAGTTGCTATCTCTCTCTTTTTTTTTATTCCTACTGGTGTTTCTAAATTATCCTTTTTTTATTAAACTCCCCATTCTGCATAAGGTATTTGCCCTGTTAATTCTGCTGTCTCTAAAAACCAGCTCTTGAGGCATACTGACGTGTAAGTAGTTCTTGGGGATAACATTTCTGTTGTCTAGAATGGCTCCAGTGATGCCTGAGGGCGTCTCTGCCTGTGGGATGAAGACTTCTGCCTGCTCCCTGTGGAAGAGAAGCTTCCATGAGCTTCTAGAGGAATTAATTCCTGAAGAGCTCGCAGCTGTCAACACAAGCTCTGACACTAGGTTGGCAGCACACATTCCTTTTGGCTCAGACTATGTTTCTGGTACGGTGTTTGTCCAGACCCTGGATCTGCTACTTCTGTGGAGGCTTCTTTCAGTTCACTATAAAAAACTGGAGCAAACAAGAAGGTAAGGGGGACTGGGTACCAGTATTATTCTTGCTTTTTTATTGTTTTATTCTCCATAACTTTCTTGCCACTTGCTCTCTTCGTTTTTTGAATTTCAGCTACCCCCTCCGTGTTCATTTGATTAATGTGCTTTATGGCCTGGGAAAATTTGCTGAACTTGGATGTAAAATTGTTAACTGCACTTTTGTTAAATGAAGCTATTTTAATATCCAGTGGAAGACAATCCATCCCACTTTCTACAGCATCAGCGTACTCGCTGCTGCCTATTTGGTCCCTCCTTGCCTGTAGTGTTATTGGCTGATTCATTTATTTGGGTTTTTTTGTTGATTTTCTTCAGAGAAGTCACAGTTCCGGGTATCAGCACCTTTGCACCTTGACCTGGAATGGATGTTTCTATTTAGAAAGTAAGTAACTAAAGGAAAGTGAAGGAAAGGAAAGAATAAACACCAATACAGAAGTGGCTGTGGGTGCCTGCCTGTGTTTAAACAAGGCTTCCAAGAACGAGGGCTTGTGAATTCCGTAACTGTGTAGAACAGGATGTTATCTGAAGTAAGATGTTTGCTCAGTCAGGGATATCAATACCTCACTAAATGTTATCAGGGACACATAGTAAAGGAAAGCGCAGAGCAGGAAGAATTTATGATGAATTTCCAGAAGACAAGTTTAATCAGGATCATTCTTTTACGCAATGACTAGTTACAATGAGGTAGATGAGAGTTACTCAAAACACAGGTATTTGCTTTTATGGATCTCACCAGCTTAGGAGTTAGTGTTTCAGTTAAGGTACTAGTGACTTGGTTTTGCTTTTCTGTACTCTAAAAGTTCCAGAGAGGGGAAGAAAAGAAGGCGCCTGGTGAAAAGCACTTTACCTTCAGTAGGAATGTGCTGAGAGACGCGGACTTCTCCTTCACTGTAACTTAAAGGGTGATCTTTGTTAGGAAATTACCTTTTCTCACAGATCAATGTACTCTACGAAATAGCCATTATGGCTTAGTAGATAGTAAGTCAAAGATACATTAATATTTGTTTTTCACACTGTGCTGCCCCTCTAAGAAAGTGGAAAAGAGTTCACTGAGAGTCTGGTTAAGGTTTTATGGTCACTGCTGCTGCAGTCAGAAGAAAAAGCCTGTTTCCTAAATCAATCTTACTCATGACTACAAATACCTCACTGATATTTTGTTCCTATAGGTCACGTTTGCTTCTAGTTTGTTCAGAACTGATTACCTGGTTTCCTCTGAATTTATTTCAATTGACCCATTTCTTTATTATGGGATGTTTCAGAGATGATCATACAAAGTATGAAAGAAATCATAGAACAACCAGGTTGGAAGAGACCCACCTGATCACTGAGTCCAACCATTCCTGTCAAACACTAAACCCTGTCCCTCAGCACCTCGTCCACCTGTGCCTTAAACACCTCCAGGGAAGGTGAATTAACCACCTCCCTGGGTAGAGTTAAGAAGTTCATGAACATGCTGTGTAAATACACATTAAGCCTTTTTCAGATCACGTTAGGCTGTCATTGCAAAAATAAAGTGAAAACCACTTGGAAATAAAACAAATTAAAGTGGTTGTTTTTTTAAAAAATGTTATTAGATTTCAGAATGATAGTTCCTGTGCATACCTTGAAAAGGCAAATGGCAATTTACATCACATTTCCTCCTTAAACAGCTGCTCATAGAATCACGGGATCATAGAATCACTAGGTTGGAAAAGACCTCTTAGATGATGGAGTCCAACCATTCCCATCTGCCACTAAACCATGTGCCTCAGCACTTTGTCTACTCATCTTTTAAACCCCTCCGGGGATGGGGACTCGCCCTCTCCCTGGGCAGCCTCTGCCCCATGGCCCTTTCTGTGGAAACTTTTTCCTTTTCTCCACTCTGACCCTCCCCTGGTGGATCTTGAGGCCATTCCCTCTCGTCCTGTCCCCTGACACTTGGGAGAAGAGCCCAGCTCCTTCCTCTCCACAACCTCCTTTCAGGTAGTTGCAGAGAGCAATGAGGTCTCCCCTCAACCTCCTCTTCTCCAGGCTAAACACCCCCTGCCTCAGCCACCCCTCATAGCCCTTTTTCTCCATCCCCCTCACCACCTTCCTCACTCTTCTCTGGACACGCCTGGTGATTCATTTGAGATTCAGGTGGTTAATTAATGATTGTAAACAGAAGCGCCAGAAGTAGATTTATCCACTTATCAGACAAACCTAACTCTGATATTGCTGCTGTGATTGTGTTTCCAATCTAGACAGCCCCAGGTTTTACTGATTAAGACGCTGTGGCGTTTAATCTGGGGGTGATCCTGTGCTCTGAAACACCGGCTCTACTTACAGTTAGAGCTTGTCCTGAAGTTTATTTTTCCCTGGTAATGGATGCAGGCCCCAGACACAACAGCTGCGAGGAGATGGACCCTGGGCAGACAAAACAACCACCGGGAGCTGAAGGGGCTGAACAGGTGAGAGTTTGGGAGGGAAAATAAGGGGCGGAGATAGTGAAAAGGCCCATGAGCAGCACTGACCCTGAGCCTAGAAAGGGGATGAGGGGAGAGAAGGTTCTCCCACCAGACTGAGCCTGGGACTGAGAGGACACCACAGAGCTGTGGGGGTAATTATAGTTATCATCTTTCTTTCTTTCTCTTTCCTCTTCCAGCATGTGCTGGTTTTCTACTGAATCCTGTGTTCAGTTGTGGGCCCCTCACCACAAGAAGGATATTGAGGCTCTGGAGTGAGTGCAGAGAAGAGCAACAAAGCCGGGGAAGGGGCTGGAGAACAGGCCTGATGAGGAGCGGCTGAGAGCTGGGGGTGTTTATCCTGGAGAAGAGGAGGCTGAGGGGAGACCTCATTGCTCTCTACAACTACCTGAAAGGAGGTTGTGGAGAGGAGGGAGCTGGGCTCATCTCCCAAGGGATAGGGGACAGGACAAGAGGGAATGGCCTCAAGCTCCACCTGGGGAGGTTCAGGCTCAACATAAGGAAAAATTCTTCACAGGAAGGGTCACTGGGCACTGGCAGAGGCTGCCCAGGGAGGGGTTTGACTCGCCTTCCCTGGAGGGGTTTAAGGTGCGAGTGGATGAGGTGCTGAGGAACATGGTTTAGAGATTGATAGGAATGGTTGGACTCGATGATCCGGTAGTTCTCTTCCAACCTGGTGATCCTGTGGTTCTGTGAAAGCCGGGGAGGTGCTTTTTCATCAGGAAGTACAGTGATAGGATGAGGGGTAACAGTTTTCATCTGAAAAAAGGGATATTGAGATTAGATATCAGGAAGAAATATTTTCCTGTGAGGGTGGGGAGGCCCTGGCCCCGATTTCCATGTGAGTGGTGGCTGCCCCATCCCTGGAGGTGTCCCAGGCCAGGTTGGATGGGGCTTGGAGCCCCTGATCCCATGGCAGGTGTCCCTACTCACGGCAAGGTGGTTGCAGCTGGGTGACCTTTAAGGTCCCTTCCAACCCAAACCATTCTATGCTTTGAGGATGCTAACTATCTCATTTCTGAGATACTCAGATCTCTGGAATACAAAGTTCTGAGTTAGAGTTGAGTGATATCTTTTTAATCAACATTTAAAATGGTAAGTTTTTTTCCTTCTTTTCTATATCACCGCTTTGACATGTGAATACACTCCGAAATCTGACATTTATAATGGCTTTGGAAAAGGACATGCTGCGAACATTCCTTTGTAAGATTCTTTTTGTCTTGGTTCACTTTCTGAATCTGGGAGGAGTCTTGTTCTTTCAGAAGAAATTAAGTCAGTTTTAGTAGTAGGAGAGTGTGAGCTGAAAATAAATTTGCACAAGATATGCCTTTTTTCTTTATAACATAAGTAATAAGACCAACAGAAACTGCAAATTTTCTTTGAATCAGGAGAATTGGATGTGGAAGTTTACAAGTTGTTTGTATCTCTGTATAATAATGCCAGTATATTGCTTTCATACCTGTCAGTGATCTCTTTAAATGGAGAAGTCTGTGTGGGCTATGTTGTTAGGTAATTGCTGTCCCTCTTAGTGTGTCACCAAGCTGGTTTTTTGGCATGCTGGATTCACTTAAGCCTTCAGTATTCTATGGGCGAGCTCCTCCAAATGTGGATAAACACTTAGATTTTCTGCCTCCAGATCTAACCTGGAAGAGCATCAATTACAACAAATAATGTGAAAAGAAAAATGATTTTGACTTTGCTAAAAGACCTACTGTGGAACAGATTTGAAGTGATGCTATTTGTTTGTCCCATCTCCCCCACCTAAATACTTGTCTCTGTCTCTCCACCTGTAACATTTTTTTGTCAGTGCAGTGTCTGCCAATAACAGATGAAATACTGTTATTTGAATAGTTTGTACAGGCAATACCTTGTATTTCTGAGAGAAGAAACAGCTGACAAAGTTCAGCATATTAACAGAGTGAAGGGTATAAGAATTATAAAAATTACTGTTATCAAATCAGTAAGTAACCTGTAAGCATATATCTACCTTTATAGGTACATTTGCAAAATAATGGAGAGATCCCTCTTCACTACTACAGGCTGGGATTTCTTCCAACCCCCACTTTTTATCTTTTTGTAGGTGCTCAGAAGGTTCTTTGAGATATAAATTATTTAGATCTTACAGACATCCATTTCATGGATGGGTTTAGGTTTGATGTGATTCCTTAGAATGGATAAGTATGTTTTTGGGTTTTTTTCTCTCCATGAATATGCATCTTTTTTCTCTGTTTTCCAAGGGAAAAAGAGACACACTAAACCGGCTCTGCCTGAATTAGTCCAGCAACATGAAAGTACCCCAGTTCCCCAGTAGTTTACCAGTTTGGTAATATATACTAATTTCAAGTAAAAGAAAGGGCTCCAACAAGCAAAATCCAAGTGGGTGGCAGTGGTTAGATGCCGTCTTCTATGTTGGGACACTTGAGTTCTTACCCTGAGTCAGCGTAGCAGCTTTGTTTGTTCTAAAAGAACATACTGGACAGGGAGGTATTTGCTACTTAAATTTGAACAAGCTGCTGAAACCATATTTACATTTTCTGTTACTATTGGGTTATCGTAAAGCTTTAATCTCTCTTGTAGCAAGTGTCCGTTTACTTAAATTGGGGACCAGCAATCCTATTACTTTATTTGCTCTTTTTGAATAAACAAATGCCTGGTGATGCATTCTTGCCAGTAGCTAGGGGTTTTCCCTGTAATGTATGCTGTGAAATCACCAGGCCACTTTAGAAATTTGCATTTTACAATCAAATTCATTTAAAAACTTCTAAGAGAATTGCAATGACGCAGTTTTTTCAAGTCAGTTACTTCATCTTCTCATACTATTTCAATCAGCGGTTTTAAGATCAATGAGACTGCAGTCATAACTTCTTCTAAATGAGGTCTGGTGCTCTGGTATTGCTTCCTACAGTCTTTGTATAACAATAATTCTCCACCACAGACATCAAATTTATAAAGGTGAAAGTATTTATTGAACAAAATAAATAAAAAGTTGAGTTGGAGAGTTTTTTGGTAGTACAAAGACAACAGAATTAATCCCTCTGTAAAAAGCCGTTGGACCCAAGGAAAGTGGCTGCCTTTACTATAAGAAAGTAGGAAAAACGCATCAGTGAAACACAAACATTCACAAATCCTTCTTTCAGCTTCTAGACACTTAAGAAAACAAAGTGTTGGATGATTGATTTGCTCATCCGAAAGGCGAGGTGCACTACTGGATTTGGCAATTATATTACTGAGAGTACTTCTCACAGAAAAAAAAATCTTTTCTGTCAGTGAGGAGAGAGGAAGATGTTAGAAAAATGTAGTGTGCACGCTATCTGCTTCCTAAGCATCCCTCACCCTCTGTTACAGGTGGGAAGTGGGGTGCAGAGGGGTTAACTGGATTCATGGCTCTGCCTAGTAGCGCAACTAGTGCTCCTCAGAGGACACACGGTGCCGAAGAGCCATCTGATTTAGTATATTTGATTTTACTGAAGCCTTGTTGTTTGTTTTTTTTTTTAATGGCTATGACAGAAATTAAATTTTGAAGTGATACAAAAGCGGCAGCCAGATGTTAAGCTGTGCAGCGCAGCAGGTGCCAGGAGCAGATAGCCTGCCAGGTGCTTTGTAGAAAAGCAAATTTATTCTAGATTTGGCTCCCTTGTAGCAGGACGCGGAGTTACTGTGGTCTGTGACCCAGCCCTCCCTGTCGTCTACAAAAACCCACCTCTGCAAACAGTCTGGAGGAGGAGGGAAAAATCCACCGCCTCTCTTGAGTTAAGAGGGTCTCTGGAGCTACCTGGGGTGCGAGCAGCGGAGGGGAGGAGGCAGGGCAGGGGGGGCTGAGCCCTCCCACACCAACCCCAGCCCCTCAGAGAGACCTTTACCCAGTGTGGGTCCCCATCCCCTCCTGCTGTCCCTGCAGTGCTGGAGGGAGGAAGGTGCTGGTGAACCCCTCATAGTCCCTGGCCGTAGAGGGCCATGTGGCGCAGGTGCTCCTCAAGGCACTGGATGGCAACATCGTCTACCTCGGGGTCAAACTTGTTGGCCAAGAAGTGGTGGTGCTGGAGCATCCAGTGCAGGTCGCCGGCCCCGTAGATGCAGACGGAGCGCTGGTGGCGGCCGGTGCAGGGCGGGTAGGGCGCGCCCTTGCTGGTGTCGCCCTCCTGGTACTGCCACTTGACCAGGCGGGGCAGGGCGTTCATGTCCGACAGCTCGTACTTGCCGTTGTGGGGCGTGCCGCCCGGCATCCCCGGCATGCGGTTGAGCGTGGCCCAGACGTGCTCGTCGGGGCTGTAGGTGTCCTTGGACCACTCCAGGAACTGCTGCACCGTGGGGTCCTCGAAGACGCGCTGCACGAAGGCCCGCGTCACCACGACGTAGGCGCTGCCCGTGAACATGGGCGACTTGAGGGGCGGCGGCTGTTTGTGGGTGGCCGTCCTGGAGACCGACTTGCCCACGTTGTAGTGGTATTGCCAGCGCTTGCGCTTGTAGGCCGAGGGCTTCTCCGACTCCATGCTGTTCCGCCCGTGCAGCACCTTGAGGGCTCGGACGATCTCGCCGTTGGTCTTGATGGGGAAGTCGGTGCCGCAGGTGTTGAGGACGTAGCGCCAGGGCACGGGGCTCTGCAGCAGGTCCCGCATGCAGTTGAGGTCGGCCTGCAGGCGCGACCAGGAGGCGTAGACCACGCGCTCGAGGCGACTGGCCACGAAGACGTTGGGGAAGCAGGCGGCGATGGCTCGCACGGCCTCCTGGAAGTCAGCCCCAGCCTTGCCGTCCACGTGCACGCAGTAGACGTTCTGGGGAGCGTAGAGCGAGCGCAGCAGCCGCTCGAACATCTCGATCTTGTTGTGGATGACCATGGAGTAGGCGATGGGGAACTCCGCCTCCTCCTCGCTCAGCGGGAACTCGAGGAACCTGCGCGTCTCCCTGAAGCTGTCGCAGTCCTGGGTCATGTTGAGGTAGTCGCGGGGCGTCAGGACCGCCCTCCTCTTCGCCACCTCCAGGCGGCTGAGCCGGGCCTCCCGCAGGCTCTCGGGGTCCCCGCGGACGATTCCCGAGCAGTTGACGCCGGGGCGGGGGTTGAGCTCCAGCGCCCGGTAGAGCCGCTCCCGGCAGCGCGTCCCGCCGGCGGCGCCGCCCGGGCCCGGCGGGGGGCAGGCTCGGGGGTCCCTGCCCAGCGCCAGCAGCGCCGACCCCAGCAGCGACCCCAGCGCCGCCGCCCAGCGCCGCCGCCAGCGCCCCGCCGCGCAGCCCATCGCCGCGGCCTCGGGGCAGCCACCGGCACCGCCCCGACAGGTGAGGGGAGGAGGAGGAGGAGGAGGAGGAGGGGAGGCGCCTCCTCCCCGCGCTCCAGGGCTCGCAGGTTCGGTCTGACCGGCCCCCGAGGTGTTCTCACGCCTGGTTTTATCTTGCCCCTCGCCGGTGCGTGACGCAAGGGGAGTTCCCCTGGAATGTAACCGCACGGAACACGCTTTGTAAAAAGGGGTTTGTTGGGCGGCTTTGGGATCTAACCTGCTTTTCATGGAGTTTACAAAGTCGCCAGGTTGGAAAACACACCCAAAGCCATCGCAGCCAATGTACCTATCTGCTGCTAAACTAGGACAGAATCACCAGGTTGGAAAGGACCCACTGGATCATCAAGTCCAACCATTCCCATCAATCACTAACCCATGGCCCTCAGCACCTCATCCACCAGTCCCTTAAACACCTCCAGGGAAGGTGAATCAACCCCCTCCCTGTTCAGCCTGTTCCAATGCCCAATGACCCTTCCTGTGAAGAATTTTTTCCTAATGTTCAGCCTGACCCTCCCCTGGTGGAGCTTGAGGCCATTCCCTCTTGTCCTGTCCCCTGTCACTTGGCAGAAGAGGCCAGCACCCACCTCTCTCTAACCTCCTCTCAGGTCATTGTGGAAAGCAATGAGGTCTCCTCTCAGCCTTCTCTTCTCCGTGACATTGTGGTGCTTGGACCATCCCAGCTCGCAGGTCAGGGTATGGGGTGGCAGCAGTGGTGGCCGGTCCAGAATCCCACCAGCATCGCGCTGTCTGCTGCCCAGGAGCCGTCTGAGAGAAGGGTTAGTGCACGTGGTGGGGGTTGCTGGGCAAAGGGCAATCTCTGCTTCTGCAGACAAAGCAAAGGGCCATGGTTTATAAATGATTTGCCACAAAATGTCCTCTCAAAGAAAAGACAGAGAATGTCAGTGGAGAACGTGCGTCGGGAGCTCCTGTACGCACCTCTTGGCTCAACAGTTCTTAATAGAAAAAGAGGGATAACCATGAGGGACTAAATTATGTCCCCTATGGTTTGCAGTTTGACCCAAACATGGTATTTGGTATTGGGCCAGTTTTAACAGTTGCAATGAGGAGTTTAAATTTCTAGGATGGGTTTTCTAAGATGCAAACAAAGGTATGTTTATTTTAAACTTTTTTTAATTTCTCTTCTATCTCCAGATGCATCAAGGAACTTACAGAACAGCAGCTGGTCTGATGGTGGTTAATGTAAGTGTAGTTCTACATGAGATCTAGGAAAAAACAGCGGTTGCTTCCTTATTTTAAAAGCTGAGATGATTTATTGAATGATTAGCTTTACTCAATTCAGTAAATTATTGTCGAAGACATCTGTGGTCCAGAAGTCCTGACAGGCACTATGAAAAGCGATGATGTGATATATATAGTATTTCCCATATGCACAGCTGTGGGTATGACCGAGCCAAGGACCAAAGGGGATGTGTTTGGGAGAAACTGTGCTTTCGTTTTATTCTTTATGCATTCTCTTAAGAGCAAGCACACATGAGCAACATAGGTAAATGTTTGCTTTATTCTCTACTAAGCACGTTGGCTGCATAACCACAGCAGATAAGCTGTGGTCACGATTGCAAACTTTACTTTCTGTGAAGAGTGGTGTCTAACTTGTCTGATATGTACAGTGCATGTTACAGGCAAGATGTAAAAAAAACTTCATGAGAGTGAACTTGTCCCCTTAGTCATGGGGATGATGTTTCAGTTATGTAACAGGATACAGATGCTAACATCTAACTATATGGAAAGTTGGGTTTTTCCTTCTGTTCATAATGAAATAATGATGAAAAATCCTTGAAGAGAAATGAAAATGGAATTAAATAAAAGATAATTAACAGTGTGCTTTATGCAAAGCTGCTTTTTGGGGGGTTTTGGTAGTAGAGAAATGTTAGCCTGCACAAAATAAGGCTTTATTGGTAAAGTCCAAGACTTGAGAACTTTTTTGCATACTAAGTAGTGATTAAAAAATGTTAATATTGATGTTCGTATGTGTAACTGTAACTTCCAAAATTCTTCACTTTTAACTGTGGACTCAAGTAATAGGCTTTGACTTTATTTAACAATTATACATTTCTGAGTGAATATGAAAGTGATTCTGTTTAAAAGTAAGTGTAAAACAACTGGGAAGGATACTGCAGAACAAGCCCTGTCTGCAGGGTGACCAGCAGCTACCTGGTTACTTACTTCAATGATCAGTAGCCTGGAGATGTGACAGTAGAATACAGTGTAAGAGGAGGGTGATCTAATCATAGTTAAGTAACAAATCTTGCAGAACACTGACTGTAAGAAGGTAGGTCATGTAAGATTCTTGTGGTTTGCTTTTTTCAGAAACACAGAACAGGCTGTCTTCCTCCACAGTTGTTAATATTTGACGTTGTGAAGGAGTGGCACAGAGAGGGATTCAGGGGGTAGGCAGTGATGGCTGCGGCTTAAAGATTATTGTGCTGTCATACGACAGACTGGTGTTTCTGTTCATTTCCAGAATTCCCCCGTCACCATTAAAGAATGAAGTGTTCTTCATCAGTGTGAAGATTCTCAGTTAAAACAGTTTTGGTAAGTCTAGGTAGCTCATCTCTCTAGTACCTTTTTGTACCTCCTTCCGTTTTAATAAGCCATACAAAGTCAGAAATTCCTGCTGTTTTAGCTTTCCTCTTAAGGGATTAAAGGTATCATCACAAGGTGACCTGCTACTTACTTGCTGAGTTGCACAATCTTTAGGTTGGGCTTCAGATAAACGCATTGGAGAGTGGAGGCAAAACACATTCTGCTTGCTTCTTCAAGGGGAAAAAGAATTATTATGTCATTGTTAGCTGGTGGTGCCACACCTGGTGAAGCACCTGGTAGAAATTTAGATTGTGATGGAAAAGCTCATGGTCTCAGCGTGTTCCCCTGTACATGGTTAGCTTGTAGAAGGAGTAGGATTTTTCCTGGGCAAGCAGCAGTAATAAAGAGGACAAACAGAACTGGTTTGAAAGAACCAGCTCAAAGTGGCGGTTGCTTATGTGTGTAAGGAAAGGATTTAGATATATGTAGACATACTTTGGCTTCTTCAGGGTGACTTAAGAAATATGTGGGATTAGGAAGTTTTGTTGCCCTAAAAAAGGCATCCAAGTCCAGGTTTGTACATGCTACAAAAAAAACCCCAAAAACTGACTTGTGTGTTACTCTCCATTGCTTGGGCAAGCTGAGAGTTTTATTTTCAGCTTCTTGGTCACAAATGGTTTGATAGTTTGTTGGTTTTTTTTTCTTTTTGAAGTTAGAATCTATGGAGTCTGTTAAAGACCAGCCTGTAGAGAGTTTTGAAGGACTTCACCTCTAAGCTATGATGCTGCTTTTAAGCTATCAGGGCATTGCAGTCTTTATCATTGTTCAGCTTCTCCATTTTATATTCTCTCATTTTTTAGAGAAAAGCCTTCTTTCCTGCTGATTGATTTGGAGATACACTGTGCATTGTGATGTGTTTTCCTCTTTGCTGGCTGGCTACTTTGCAGGCATTGCTAGCTCACAGATCCTGTGTTCTCCAGGATGACTATGTCAACAGGAGGAATTTTATATTCAGAGCACAATGACTCTCATTTACCTTTGTTCTGACGGTTGTTTATTTTTTTATATGTCAACTAGATAGTGAAGAGATAAATAGAAGGATTTGTGTGCATGAGGCGTAACTGTAATCCAAAAGCAGCGCACTTTCCAGAACACAAACTGTCCCAGTGTAGATCCTCTCCGCAGACAGCAGTTTCTGTTAGAAAACCTGCTCTTCTGTGGACTTCTCCCTGGCCGCAGCTTGCTTGCAGGCACAGACCCCCCACACCACTGCTGCTGCCCGCCCCCTGGCCTTCTCCACTGGCCTTGGTGCCTGTGAGATTGTTTCTCAAGCTTTCTCCATCCTGCCAACTGCTGAGCAGCTGTTTTTAAAAAGAAACAACCCTTTTTAAAATATATTTTCACAGAGATGCTACCAGCTCAACTTTTCATGTCTGGCATGGGGCATCTTCTGGTCTCCTATGACAGAGACGCCCTCTGCCTCCTTAACAAATGGTCTTGTTAGCCCGGTAGATTAAACAGACCTTTGTTCCTCTTGCATAATGACGGAGAGAGGGTATGAAGAGGTGAGTGTTAAGGATATGACTTACGGAAAAGGTTCTTGCTTTCATCTTTCCATTTTCCCTCTCGCTGATGGCTCTAGTGTCTCTTACAGCTATAAGATGATTTATGTTGTAGCCGGGGTGTCAAGGACATGTAGATAGTTATCGAGGGTTACAGATATCAGCTAATCTAAAACTGTGGAGAACTATCTTACTGGTTCTTTCCAAAGTTATATGGACTACTTATCTGAGAAATACCTACCAGCTTGAGGCTTGTAAAACTATTTTAAGTTTTACAGTTTTAAATTAATTAATGACAAAGATTTGGGAAATGTTATGATAACCTTCCCATTATATATCTTCAGACACCACATGTTCAAGGTTCTTTTGTTACAGAGTCTTTAGCACATCGTGCTTTTCTGGGAGAGGGGAGGTGAGGAGTGAACAAGGAAGTCTTGGGGTTTAAAAATAAGTATGATAAACCTTATGCAAATATATATGTATTCTATACATTCACTTCATCTGTAAAAGCTCTGACATGGAGATCTCGTGCATGTTTTGGTTCTCGAAATTGAAAACCGCATAATTACAGACTTTAGCTTTTGTTTACTTTCCATTTAACTTCAGCTTAATTCTGTGTCTCAGTCCTGTACTCCGTAACAGATCAACCTGTATCTTTACAAGCTGCTAACACAGCATCCACACTAGCTTCATCGTTGGTCATTTTGATGACTAATTAGAGATGAGGTTACTCTTTGAGTAAACTGTTGGGTGTCAGTTTTGTTTTTAGAGTTCTACTTCGTTACTGGTTTGTGACGAATGGTTCAAAAGCACTACCTGCAATACCTCTGGGTCTGCCACTAGATAGACATGATGCAGAAAGAACACGGAAAGGCAGCACACTGTAAGTAAAAAATCAAAGCACAGTTATTTTTGTTTCATGCATACGAGTTCCTGTTTCTGTAACTGAGCACTGCTTGATGCCAATAACCTTACAGTTGCAGGCTCTTTGCTCTGCCATTTCTGGACCTCTGGAAATCTTAGTGGAGGGGAGAAGGATGTCTGCTCTTATCCAAGGCAGAATAGCTGGGCTGTGTGGCCTGATGGTGAGTGTGACTTTGAAGAAAGCTTGAGCATAATTATGACATTGAGTCAGCAGGATATTATTTATTACCTGATGTTTTACACAAAAGATGAATTCTGCTGATCAAGTATAACAACTTTCCTAAATCTCATTTTGTATAATTCAGCAAAATAGAGGGATAAGGTGTTACTCACCTTATGCAAGCGGCTGAAGAGACAGGCAAATCAGTGGGATGATGCTGTAAAGGTGTTTTCAAAAGAATTCCTTGAAACCACTCATAGAACTGATGCTCTTTCTGACTGTGTTGCCCAGCACTGGAAACTGGACTGTCTCCTGGGGAAGAAAATAACCTGATTTTTCTTGAAGAATGTAACAAAGAAAACACAGTGATGCTGGGGATAATAAATACATGAGCTCATGCCTCATTGTTTCTAGAAAACGATTGCTTCATGCAGCATGGGAAATATAAACAAAACAGCAAACAAAACTCTTTTAGATACATGATAGAGTTCAGGGCCATAGGAATAAAGAACTGAAAAGAATGAAATTAATTTTGTATGTTTCTCACAACAGAGCCCATGATAACTAGCCTTTTGAAGAGATTATTCCTCAGTGGATAAAGAACTGCCTGAAATAGAAGAGTTACTGAGAGAGTTCTTATTTGAACAACAAAATAACCTTAAAAGCATGCTAGCTTCGTTTCTGCCTTGTTGTCAGCTGTCTAAAAAGCATCCTGAACTTCAGATGTTTCTCTTCTGTGGTAGAACTGTATTAATCTATCAACGTTCTGTTGCTTTGGTCACGAATAAAGAGTCTGCCATCATGATATCTATGCACAGAGCAAAGGCCAAAACTTCTATAAAATGTCACATGTTTCTTTAATGCCTCTGTGGCTGCCCAGAAACTCATGAATATGTTTCCTGCTACAGTTCATCTTGATCGCCTTTGAATGTCCCCCAGCTGGATAAGGATACGTAGGGCAGAGAGTTTATCCAGTTGCTGAATAGGTATGTCCTGGTCCGTAAGGCCAATAAATTTTCCTTCAATACCTGTAGGATTCATGCAGAACACTTCTTAATTTCACAGTTATTAAATGCAATATAAGAAAAACCACAAGAGGAATCAGCAGAGGAAAGGTGATGGTTACTCTAGAAGTGTTACCAGGGGCAATTCAGTTCCATCTGAGGTTTCTGTAGTGTGCAGTTCTTGTTTTGGCTGCTATTCTGCGAAGAAACTCAAATATTTTGTAGTAGTTTGAGTGTCCCTGCCTTCTCTGCCATACATGCTGCTACACAGCAGTGGTCAGAAATTAAATTGCTTTGAGGTGGGCAGGGAGGAAGCATTTGAGGGGCGGAGTGTTGTACTACTTTCTCCTTATTTAGGGTGCTCTTGTTGGTTTCCTATTTTTTTCACTTTACAAATCTCCTATACGATTGGTGGTTTTGCTTCCTGTCATGCAAAACTAGAACTATTAGCTGCACTTATTTAATGTCAGAGAAAAACCTAAAGTTTTTTTACTGGTTATTGTTTCATTCCTTCTGTGCTCATAGCATGTCTCCGTAGGATTTCTTGGTCTGTGAACATTGTTCCACTCTGTTGTAAACTAACTGCAGCAAAGAAAAAGTCACAATAGCAAAAGATAAATGTTCTCAGTAAGTTACTGAAGTCTGAAACCACTAAGGTATTTGAGCATTCTACTTGAAAATAATGAGAAGGGCCTCAATATGTGGGCCTAGATAGAGGAATGGTTCTATACAAGTATTGCTGATGAGACAGACATTAATCTCATCCTTCTTCTGGTATCTGTTATGTGCTAGTATGCCCTGTCCCTGCAGAAAGGGTCCAAGGTGAAACTGGTTTTTTGAGGAGCACTTACTGTTGTAAGACTGAAATGTTGGTAGCTGCCACCTGAAGGCTGCGCTTGTCAGTGCTCACAAGTGTGCACGACTGAGCTTAACTTTATCTGAACAGAGTAGTTTATGGTAGTGCTGGGTATCAAACAATAGCATATGTATTTAAAAAAGAAACGCTCCTAGTCTAGAGTTTATTTTCTGCTTATATGGAAATTTCCCTCTTTGTGATTTTGGCACTCAATTTAGGTTAATAGATAGCCCTGCAGGAGTACCTGCCTGTCAGCCTGTGGGAAACACCTTAACTGCAAATTCAAGAGCGAGGAGCTAGTAGTAGGTCATTCTTTAAAAGATACAACACTGGCATGTCCCTGTCTTTGTGTTATTTTCAGTTCTAAACCTGAACTAAGTCTTTTTTTGCTTCTTCTGTGTTCAGCGCTGATAGTGTTAGCATCCAATATATAAAGCAGGGACAAGAAATCTCAACTGAGATGTGTGAACCTAAGAGCTCTCTTTTATTGAAGGCAGATAGAGAGAGAAGAAAAAATAGAGAAGCTGGTTTGTGTTTTACTTCAAACGGATAATTTCAGTAGGTTATACACGAACCTCTTAGTGCTAGCGTGCTCAGCCATTAGTTAACTAAAAAATGTGCAGTGTCTTACTCTTCTTGTTGGAATAGTCCATGTACTGAATGAGAGAGAATTTCAGTGATTAGCTATTTCTGCTGTTTGTCAGAGCATTTTAATACTGTCTAATGCCAGCATTGAACAGTATTTCCAGGTCATTTCACCCACCTGTTTAAAACAATTGTGCTGTTGTCATGAGTAGCAATTAATCACTTTATCTCTAGACTGTGTCGCAGCAACTAGAAGTTATAAAGCCGAAGTCTTTAGGGTTATAGAAGAAAAATATATATTCTAATAAGTATTTGCATCTCTAGTTATTAGTCAGCTTGCAGAACAGTTGAGATGGTACCATAAAAATACATTTTCAGTTAAAAATCAACTCACGTGAGTTAAGTGAGCTTGCTAATAAGGCCATTTTCTCAGTTGCAACTGAGGAGACATTCTGCAGGTTGTTCCAGAGGAAAGCTGCTGGAATCATCACTAAAACCATGTGCCCCTTCCCTCCAGCACGATTCCTGAGGTATATATGTAAAAAAAAGATTTAAGCTAGAAAGATATTGCTCTATGTAAGCACGTAGAAGATGAGAACATTTGGAAAATGTGGGTTTATCTAATCGTAGAGCAATTCTTGAGTAATAAAGACTGGGTTTAGTCAAGGTGATAATCTTGAACTGTTTCTCACTTCCCCTTCCCCAGTTAGACTTACGGAAAAACACCTACAACAACTACCACACCTTGCAAGCCTGTATTGCAGCAAACAATGGGTTACATGCTGGAACAATGTGTTCTTTAAGAGTACTAATGTCCCTTTATTTCAGGGAGGTTATGGTTCATGATCTCCTAGAAACTACTTGAAAATAATACAGCTAAAAGGCCTACAGTGCTCTGCATTTAAAATGATGAGGTCCTAGCACTGATGTATAAATACTGACTGATGCTGTGGTGTGATGCCCTCTGCCATGCCACTTGCTAAAATACATCTGCTGCTGACACACAGTGTTAGTCGTTACTGCTAAAATTAGTGGATGAGAGGAAATGGAGGGTATCTGTAGTCAATAGTTCCATGGTTTATTTGTTTTTTTTAAATATACCTTTACATTGTTTCTTGTAAAGGTATTAGTGTAATTGAAACCCTAAGTCTGGCTAGTGATACTCTTCTGGCTTTACTGCTGAGCTCTGGCAGGCGTATTTGTACTCACTAGTGCGAATATTTGGCACGTAGCAGAAAAGTGGATCGGTAAATGTGGTGTTTGTGGCTGTCTTCATTTGAATAAAAAGCACACGTCACAGACTAAACTGTGTTTACCAAAGAAGAGGGAAAACTGTCTTTCACACACAGGACGATATTAATTATGTTCTTTGTGTCTGGGTAGTTTTGCCTTTATGTCACCATCTTCTGCCTGGAGCACATTGAAAACATATTGACTCTAACAGGAATCAAAATGTTTTTATCAGTTAGTGAGGGATGACTCTACTGCTTCTTGAAGTACCAGAAGTGACCACCAATGTCTGAGAAAAAAAGGTAGCAAAACCATACACAGAGTTCAGAAACGGTTTTGTGTGCTGAATAGAAACGTTTTAGCTAGAACTTGAAGGTGCGTGCCTCTAGGCCTAAAGCAATTACATGGTTCTGATGTGTGTGTTCTCACTTCAGATTCATGGAGAACAATAGGTTATGGGGATGCACTTTGTCCTTTGTAAATGACATATTTAAACTGTTTTTAGAGCTATGACTGCTTGGGGTGTGTGAAGGAATGGACTATGGAGGGTAGCCAGCCTTGTGTGCCTTTTCACAGCCAAGCACGCTATGGACACCTGAGAAACTCGTGTCCTTTTACGGAGGAGACAGTCCTCAATCACTGGGCTCGCAGTAATCAGGAAACTTGAATCAGTGACCACAGGAAAACCACCAAATGAGTATGGGCAACGTGCAACAAACAGTGGAGTTTTGGGAAAGGGAGTAGTCCTGGGCTCACAGAGAGTTTGCAGATCCCTTTTAGTTCTGCAGTCACGTCCAGCTTTCCCTTCATGTAGTTTTTGTTGATCATATAGACTTCATTAGCATTTGTTTGCAGCGTATGACTACAGGTATGTCAATGAAAGGAAGCAAGTCCTGCTTTTTTCTGTTGTTGCAACAAATACCCAGCCCTTGTGATTGCAATGCAGTCTGGTATTATGATCTCTCTGGAAAGAGTTTTAAAGGAATAAGGAACTCGCTGTCAGATATTTTTTTATAGCAGGTAATGCTTGCCCTGTGCTCCCTTCTGAGTCAACTCCAGCACTAATGTTTTACCACTGGATTTGATAACAGTGTTTTCATGTGCAGGGTAGACTAGAGAAAAGATCTGCCATGCTCTAAACCTTTAGCTTTAGGAGCAGGACTAACTTGCTTAATCAAAGGTGCTTCTCTATGAAATGGGAAGTTTAAGTGACAAACATTTATTCATTGAAAAAGCTTTAGTTATAAATGAGGGATCACAGAAAAGTTTGTATGTATATACCTTCATGTATACTTTATGTACGAGAGGGGTGCAGCTGAAGAAGCAAAGAATAAAAATTACGGTGACTTTATAGAGTGGTGGGGAAAAAGAAAAGTAGTATTTGACTGCTTCTCAGTTAGACAGTGTTTCCATGAAAAATGTTTCTGAGCATGTTCCACCAATTCAATTTTTAATCAATGCAAACACCAAAATATGTGAAGTTCTTGATGTCTGCCGTCTCTCGTAACTGCTTAATTTTACACTGCCTTTTAAATCGTGTTCTAAGCGTCATTGCTTTAAAGAAATTAAATAGCTGTGGGGTGAAAGATAAGAAACAGAAGCGTCAAGGGAGTCTGGACTGTGACCAGTTGCTTTGAACTTTTGAGTTGCATCAGACTTTTACAGTAGCACAGGAATGGAAGATATCTTGTTAAGAACTGTGACTGTTTTGTTTATTTTTTAAAACAACTGAGTGCGTGCCTCATCCACAGGAGGAAAGATCACTGGGCCTGCCATGCTCTCTTCCTTAACTTCCAGTTTGTCACTAACAGCCTCAGGAATTAGGTTTTCCATTAGATACTAGCAACTCTCCTTTTTGAAGCAATGGGTAAATATAGCATATCAAGAATACAGCACTGGAATTCAGGGTCTGATCAGGAATCTGTAGTGTTTTATTGGTAAAATCGAGCAAGGGATTTTCTTTTCAAGTATGATGGCAGAAGCCCCTTTTTCTTTCCTTGCTTTATAACAGGATTGATGTAAATTGCTTGTCCAACTCTTCAGCTTCCAGTTGTGATTAATTTGAGATTATCTGTATAATCAGTTTTCTGTTTGCTACTAATTTATTGCACATATTTAAAACTGCAGATGCGTTCAAAAGACTTTTGCACGTAGTGCCAAGTTACAAATAAAAGATACAAATAATACCCGCAAACTGCACATGTCCTATTTCACAGCTATTTCTCTAGCAGTTTTAGTGCAAGGTGAATAAAGCTGAGGAGAAGACGCAAATCATTCCCACTTCATCCAAAAAAAACCAAAAACAAAAAACAAAAAAACTTAAACACACCCAAAACTTTTGTGTTCAAATCTTTTGTTTGCTTTTCCTTTCAGCTTCAGGATCCCTGAAGTGCCAGTGGATCTCTCTGCAGCCCTCAAAACCAAGTGAATGAGCTAAACAGGGGGACTAAACCAGAGACCCATTTGAAGGAGGTGTAGCATTCTGACTCACTAGCTGTATCATGAAGAGCTTCTGTCTGCCAGCTGAACTAGAACATCTGGCAAATCCAGTATACATCCAGTATCTAGAGGTGTTCGGGACCAGGTCAGATGAGGCTATGAGCAACCTGCTCTAGTGGGAGGTGTCCCTGCCTGTGCCAGAGAGGTTGGAACTGGATGATCTTTATGGCTCCTTCCAACACAAACCATTCTATGATATTGCAGGATCCGCCTCTAATACTGTTCGACTGCCAACTCGTGTTTCTAACTAAACAAAAGTTATTTTACAGCTCAAGGAATTGGCTACATTCCATCATCTAGCCCCGTTTTTCAATTGTAGGTGAAAGGTTCAACTGTAGTTGAAATTCTACTATTGTTTCCAGCAGACGATTCAGATAATGAGTGTGAAACGTTCTGCCAGTTGCTAATTCTGAACTCCCATTAAATAATTCTTGTATTGTGTACATATAAACATACTTAACATCAAGATAAAATGGCTCTTCTGAACAGTGTCAGATGTGATACTTGATAGCATTACACTTAGAGCAAAAAGCTGTATGTGTTTTATTAGTGAAAGTAATTGTAATCTCGTTATTCCCTGTGTTCCTTTGTAGACTGTAAAGCATTTCCAATATGCTCTTCAGTAGCTTCAGTCCAAAAGTATTATGAGAGAGAACTTTCATCCATAGTCAACAAATCCTGTTCTAGCTTTCAAATGTGGTAGGTTCTGGGTGGATTTTCTTTGCTTTGTGCAGCACAGTTTTTGAATCAAATCATGAAGTAATTAACTTTAAAAGATGAAGTTAAAAACACGTGGGCCACACAGAACAGGTCTATTTTCTCTTGCAGATTTCTAATTCAATCTATAAGATGAGTAGATGGAAGTTAATTCGTCTTTGTCACCTTGCAGAATCATAAAGTACAACAGCAGAATTTTTGTGGTTTTAAATAGTGACTGCAATGTTCTTGGGCAAGTGCCTGCTTAGTAATGCAAGAATAACTTAATGTGTCTCTCTTCCTAAAGAACACCGTGGCTTTTGGCATAGCGCTTAACTGGATGAAATAAGCCCAGTCACCTGTTGGTTCAAGGAAGGGGGTGGAACATGGCACTATCTTCCCTGTTCTCTTGTCTACGCTGCAGTGGAGAGGATGGCTGTGACGATGGCAGAAAAGGAGCCAAGATTTCAGTCATTCAGGAACCGCAGATTCTGTTCTTCATATACTCACTTATCTGTATCAGGTTGCTTCAGTGACCCAGAAGTCACAGTTATATAAGCCTTTTTTTGAAGGGGGGTGTAGCACAAATGAAGGATTGTTTCTTCTGTGCGTTCCACGTGCTTTCTCTCAGAAGTATTTAACTGAACTACAGAAAGGAATACACCAGAAATGCTTTCTTTCATGAGCTCATCAGTTTGTGCTTATACTTATAAAATCTCTCTTTTAAAGTTGTCTGAATAACTAAAATGGGGTTGTTTTTTCAGACAGATTACACTTCCCTTCAGTTCTTTCCATCTTTTCTTATGTTTTGTGCTACTTTTTATTAGAAAACAGAAATCTTTGATTAGGAAAAACAAGTGTGTTGGGGAGAGAGAGACGGGGAAACTTTTCAGGTTCCTCCTTTGATGTCTGTTCAGATAGCAGTTAAAAGTTCACATTTATGACCAGTAAAACACAAGTGTGTACATATACTGGGCTAAAGTCTGAACTTCTGACAGTCTAAAAGGTGTATATTTTTCAGTTAATAGAGAAAATACTTTTCAGATTTTGTAGCTAATTTATCTGACCTTGCTCTATCCTAATTAATGACTGACATGAATTTTGGTCTTGCCATATATCGATTAGGTATCCTACAGTTTGCTCAGAACACAAATCTGGAAGCTAATATTTCAAGAAAAGGTGTGGCTTGGGTTCAAACCGTACGTATAGTTTGGCCTTCTTCCAGTGCTATTGTTCTCTCTAACAATAAAGAGATAAGGTATGCAAAAAGAAGACAGAGTATTTCTGCCTCAGAGAAGACAAGGATGTTCTCAGTGCTAGCCTGGGACTTCGGAGAGTAATATTTGATTTCTTGTTTATTGGCAAATCTCACCATGGTGAGAAGCAGTGGCATTTAATGTTTTGATATTTCATTTTGCTGAAGTTAAATATTTTCATTGTGAAATCTCTCTTACAGTACAGTGTGTCTTGTGATTACCTAAGCATTAATTGTAAAGTTAATTTTCCTTGTTTAGATTGGCGTTTCAGGCTCGTGAATATTCCTGGGCACCCAGAGGGATCAGGTCTGCTCACGAATATGTAGTATTATCTTCCCTGACTAGGACCTATGAACTTAATCAGAAAACTAGACATAAAATACAGGCTTTCATATTCTCTGGCTGTTTCAGGACCCCTTGCAGTCTCTATTTTGACCCTTCTTCATTCTTTCCAGTCTTATGCAAGTCACAGACTTCCGTGGAAGTGGCATCTGTCATCTGGAGTTTCCTTGTTTGCTTTTGTGATACCTGCTTATCACCCATCAGCTTTCTGAGGAGTGGTTTATATAAAATGAAGCCGATACCCAGGATTCCAGGAAAAGTAAGTTGTTTCTGGCCTCCCTCCTGCTTTATGTAAATCCCTGTGGGTTCACCTGTGGTGCAAGCCATATAGATACTACCTGGTACAGCTTCACTTGGCTTTCAAGACTGGATCCCTGCTGCTGTCTGGAATGGCCACAAGTGTCATCCTGCCTGTGGTGGGGCAATTAAGCTGTAATTCCATCAACTGGGATGTTCATCTTGAAAGCAACAGGCTGGTCTCCAAAGAGAACTGCCAGCAGTTGTGCTCACAGGGAACAAAGGTGACACAGGTGATGCAGGGGTTAGCTATGGTTGGAATTCAGAGTGTCTGGAGTGCCCCGTTCCCCGTTTCTCTTCAGCTGGTCCCCACTCTGTGTAGTGGCCCTGCCTGCAGCAAGAACGTCCAGCCGTGTGTGCAGCAGTGTTAGAACAAGGACAGTGCAGGCCAAATTCACAACCAAGTAGTGGGAGCTTTGTTAGAAAAGGAAAAGGGAATAAGCAGAACAGGATTCTCACTGGTTTAGATGTTAAGAGTATCTCTGGTTTTACAGAGGACAGATCTTGCTGAAATGGCTTCATCTTCCATCTTGAGCAAAGGGAAACGTACTGAACTGGACAGAGATCCCCTAGCAGCACTTCAAGATGACGATACTGAAGATGGCACTTCATTAACCATAGTGAGTAGTTGCATTTGTGTCAACTTAAGTTTAGACTTGGCCAGGCAAAATCCCCATCTCGGCAAACCCTCAGTGTAAACATAATTTTGCCAGCATAGAAGTTCATGATTGGTGAAAAGAATAATTCGTTTCAGGATAAACTGCCCCTCAGTATGAGAGTTGGCCAACAGCTATGTGATGTAGGCCATTCTTTATTTAATAACAGTGACATAGATCACTTGCTACACTGGTAAAGGCCTTACATTGCAGGCACATCTACTCTACTTGTTTGTATTGTTTTCTGGTCATCCTTAAATGAGAAGGATATTCTCTTCTGCTTCCTATGGGATAATGCCAAATGGAAGAGGCTACACCACTGGTTCTGAACTTTATACACTGAAGCTATTTAGTAACTGTATAGCTGCATTACTCCACTGTATACAGAATGTTAATCGTGCATGAAAAAGGTATTATTATACTACATTTTCCTCCTTGAATAATCAAGCTACTGGATTGCTGTCAAACTTCCATTCTGTCTTTCTGCAGCTGTATTCACGCCTATTGTTTGTGTTGTTGACAGATTTATTGCACACTTGCCTAGGGCAATGCATGAGGAAATGGGCACGCTTGCCATCCCTTTTGGACTGTGGTATTTTTCTGAGGTTGCCAGTTTCATTTCCCTTTGGCAATCTGGAGAAGTGTTACAGACTTGATGATAGATAATTTTTTTTTTTAAGCAGGGTAAATGTGTTCAAAGCCATAAAAGGCCTAACATAGGTGGTTATAGCCAAGAAATGTTCTTTCCTGTAGTAAAAGCCACGACCTTCAATCTCATCCATCCCATGTAATTACCCTGATGATACTCCCACGAAAGTTTTGTCTAAGTTTAAGGGAGACCCTGTTGTTTCCTAAGGGAATTCTAGCCCATGATGTATAGAGAGTGGGTTTTAATTGTTAATGCATTGGACACAGTCTCTTTTTCTTTTTTTTTCCCAATCTATTTGCTGCCCTAGTGTTCCTCCTCCCAGGTCAAGGTGCTGCTGGGGATTTCTGTTCCTGTAGCAGTTCCTGCTCTGTTTCATAGGTGTATGCCTTACTCGGCATTTCCCCCTCCTGTTCGCGTGAAGGGTAGCTGTGGCTGGGTGGAGATTTCTCCCCTGTGAAATCAAGGTGTGTGCTTTCTGTGTGTTATCTCACGTACGGGAATAATTAGTCTGTTTGACGTCTACTAATTGATCGAAAATTTACCTTGCCTACATGACATGCTTCCCTTTTTCTTATAGATTTAAACACTTACTACTCTTTATGCTGGTTATACTCTGTTTACTGATGATCATCAGAAACATATCACGGAATAATATATACCTCAAGCTTCTAGTTCTGCTGGTTGTGAACAAAGTAGTCTCAGAACTTCCTATGCTGTCTTCTCCCGTTCTAAATACATTTTATTTATCATTTTAATTTAATTTGTGATAGGTGGTTCCTGGAAATCTTGATAAAAGTTTAAACAAAATTACTAAAATAAAAAATCTAGCCGTACTTGACCTCTGGGATAGGCATAACTAACCATTTCAGTCGCGTGCTAATACATTTGACCCACCGGGTTTTTTTCAAAGTCCAGAGCTTCAGGAGATGAAATAGTAAGCACTAAAAGAAGGGCAGAGTGGAAGCATTTCCTGAGTAGCTGGAGCTGTTCCACTGCAAATAAGGAGATATGAGAGTTCTGAAAGTCAACATAGCTGCTTGTAAAATCAATCGAAATCCATCTGTTTGATTACTGTAGGCCAAAGGAAGATGAATACCAAAGCTCTTGCGTATGAGAGGCACATGTACTAAAACACTTCACAGTTCTGGAATATGGCATAATTTTTGAATGTGTTTTTCCTCTCAGCATCTATCTGAGGTTGCGAGTACTACGAAACAGCTCCGTAATCCTTACTTTCAGATGAGATAGTTCTAGGTGCAGTGAGATTAAGAGCATTGGGTTTGGATTTGTGGAATTAGTCTGTCCAGCAGAAGAGGGAGCGGAATTTGCATTTCTCAAGTCCAAGAATATCATCCTGGATGCCCTGATCTGTAGTGGAGTCGCTTCCCTCCTCCTGTAGATCTCAGAGAACCATAGGAAGTCATAGTGATTTTATTGCCACTTAGTTTTTTAGGAGTAACTGTTATTCCCTCCTGTTTGAAAGAATTGCCAAAGAAGAAAGTGAATTATTATGCCTAGAGGAAAGCTAGTTTTGATGCCTTTTTTGACAAATACAAATACAGAAGAGAAGTTTTCTTGGTTGTGTGTTGCCTCCTGCTGCTGCTGGACGGGGAAGGATGAGGTGCGGGTAAATGTTGCATGTTTGTGAATTATTTAAGCTCTTCCACCATCTAGTGGTAGCTTTTAAAAAAGCTACTCAATCGCATAATAAGATAAAAGCAGATAATTTAACTTTCTCCTTCAAATTCCATCTGCATGTATAATTAAAAGCAAGTAGCTATATTAAGACAAATGTAAAAGCATTGTCTTTCACCTATAGAAGCCTGATTCCTTCCTAAAGTTTTTACACCTTTCTTGCAGGTTTTCTCTTAGTTTTATCTTCAACTACAAGACACTCTTGGTTGCAGAAGAGTTAACTTTTCAGAGAAAAAAAGAAATTTATCTTGTTGTAAACTAAAACCAGTTTGTGCATGAAAGAATACTCATTCTTAGCTCAAAAGTCAAGTGTTCTCTTTAAAAGTATGTCTTTTAAAATAAGTTGGATTAGCATTTTGATGAGTAAGACTATCATCCACTGCAGAGAAAGAGCAGTGAAAGTGGGATTGTTTATTTCTTCCATACAAAACTGTTTATGTGCCTTACATCTGCTCTGGAGACATTCCAGTGGACAGTCATCTATGAGGAGATGATGCACTGTATCTAGCTCTTGCCACTCTAAGGAATCAGCAGAGAAATCTCAAGCGCTTTTTAAAAAACCAAACAAACAAACAAACCAAAACTCACTGTGAATTTGCTGTATTCTTTCTATTTTTTCAGCCTGTAGGCTGCACTGGTTTCACGCTTTTAAGCTTTTCTCAGGATGCAGAGGAGTGGAAATCTTTTCTGTTAAAATTAATGCTAAGACTCTCAGGCGTGATTCCAGCAGCAGAGACTCTAAGAAAAGCACTAAAAATAGTGAGAGTCATGATAAAATTGTGAGAGCAGGAAGTGTTGCCTCCGAGAGGAGTGGGGAGGAATCTCAATTTTTATGCGTTCATTAAGTCAGCTTCTGAAGTTAAGCTGCTTTTTCTAGGGTGCTGCTTGTTTCATTGCTGAAAGAATTATAATAACTTCACAAATCAACTCCTGGCTAAATGCTCTGAGATAGTTTATAGCTCTTACAATAAGTTGCTATTCATTAAAATTAATTATGACAGGTCTAACATGTAATTCAGATTATTTATAATTTCCTGGATGGCTTTGTTTTCGCAGGTAGGCTCAAGCTGTTTGTGTGCTTTTTTATTCAGATAAAATATCACAGGTGCTAATCTCTGGTTAGGGGTAATGATACAGAGCGTGTTGGAAAGACATCTGCATGCTATCATTGAAATAAATTATGGTGCTATTTGGTCTCCATTATAACACCTACATCTTAGAAAGATGCCGTGATAGTTCTTCTGCCTAGAGGATACTGGCTTTGATCTGGCAAGAAGGTTCTGCTTATGTGCAGCTGTCTCTGTCTCTGCTTGTACTATTTTCATCATTGTTAAAGT
Source organism: Piaya cayana (assembly GCA_013389865.1). NCBI lineage: Eukaryota > Metazoa > Chordata > Aves > Cuculiformes > Coccyzidae > Piaya > Piaya cayana. Next base: position 44,457 of record WAAB01024893.1, read on the forward strand.
GTAAAAGCTTCATGCTCACTGCCAGGTGTAATGCAGATAACATGCAGCTACATGTCACCTGGAAGGAAGGAGGGCACAGACGTGCTCAGAGTTCTACAAAACAACTTGAAAGAATATTTGGAAAGAAATTTGGGCAACAACTTTGGGGTTTTGTTTTTTTAAAAATTCCATATAGCTGCTTAAATACATAGACTAAATATGTTAGCTGGCATGTTCCTGAAGCAGCATGCAATCTATTTTCAGTAGACTTGCAGCTGCATAAATTATTTGATGTAGTAACCAAAATTGTGCATTTATTCTCCCAGAGATTTCAGGGGAGGGAGTGAAGGAGCTAGGAATGCAAATACTCCTGAAATTAACTGAGAAATTGGTTAGCAAGATTCAGTTCTTATTTAGTTCCTGGGAATTCAAGCAACCTTGACAGTGAAACTATGTTAGTGAGTGAAGGAGTGAAGCAAGCTAAGATTTAATATAACCATGGTTTTGCTTCTGGAAATGCCTAATAACACCCATAGTTTTCTTATATCTGCAATTTTCAGAGTCAAACGTGCACTTGTACACTTTCTACTAATGATGGCAACCCTATAGCAACACCATCTGTTTATTCAAATGATGTTTCCTCCTAAGTGAAATGTGGTAGTTAAATATAGCTTGACAGTTACCTGACATTTTCAGAGTTTGTTTTCTGTTGCAGCATAGTTTAAAAAAAAATATTGAATTAATTGGACTGTCAGGAGCTGATTAGAATGTAAATAATCTTTCAAAAAAACAACCCCCTAAGTCTTTAGATCCCACCATCTCTTAAACTCTCACTGTGCATAGTAGCTGATTTAGCACTGCTTGTCCTGGAAGTAGTGCCATAATTTCTAGGGACTTTCTGGCTTTTTTTGGAGGAACACTAGATGTTTTGAAGGCCTGTCTGCACGGTGGAGTAAATATGACTGTGTTTAAGTATCCAAATCCAATCTAAGTCAGAGGCAGCTGCTGACGTTTGGTGGAAAAGTAGAGCAGAAATATATCTTTCGTCTGTCCAAGTCGAGTTCCAGTCTGTACCAAAACACGTGACAAAATAAACTGGTTTGATATTTAAATGGCTAATGAAGAACCAAACGGGTATGGTTATTTTAAACAGCATAAATGACAGAGCAGCCCAAGTGGCCACGTGTTAAATGTGATCATTCTGTTTGAGCAGAAAAGTTAAAAAACACAATATCAAGCACTCGGGTCTTAGATTTGAATGTCTTTTTTTTTCTGTTTAATGCACGACTTAAAATGGAAGTGTGGCTATTCCTCTAATTTCTACAGACTTCAGCATTGTGGGGAAGGAAGCAAGGGGGATGAGGAAACGGGATACGTCCTTCTTAAATCTCAGTACTCTGTGGCAAGGAGAGTGGCATCGCTGAGAGTCGTTCCTGTCTCTTGTCCTTAAGCTCTAGAGAAATTGTGAATTATTAAAGGCTGCTATCACCACAGCACAAATGCTGCTAGTGACAGCCAGTGTGGGCTTTTCCTACTTGTCCTACTTAGTCTTAGGTATATGAGAAAAGGCAAAGGAGCAGACTGTAATGAAACTGTAAAACTTCAGGTCTTCTGCATGAAAGGAAAGGAGATTAAAATGAAATGAGTCGCAAGTCATCCAAGTGACACGAGCCACTGGATTTAGCAGTCAGTATCGGGAGGGTTTTCTGTAGGAAAACTTGTGGTATTTTTGCCTATTGCTGTCAATAGCTGTCAGAATAGTTAAGTGAGATAAAAGCAATGTAATACAGAATGGATGTTTGAAGAAAGCAACATAGCTGCTTAATTAATTGCAGCCTACTTAAATATTCATTAGATGCTATTATGAGTCAATCTGTTTGTGCTTCACTTTGCCATTTTGAACTTACAGAGCAAACCAACTGCTCTCCAGCCACTTCCTAATACTGTTTGACATTCTGTATCACATTTTTATGCCTCTGATTTAAATAGTATAATACAATTTCAAGTACTTAAGAAGTTCTTACGAGAGAAATCACATTGTCGTAGAATGGTTTGGGTTGGAGTGGGTGAAATAGAGGTGGCAGATCATAAGTGGATGAATCTCTTGTGACTTTTTTTGTGCTTTCTTGGTGTAGAAGCAGATAGAAGTCTCCTCTTTCTGGGTGTTGCACAGCTCTACAAAAGAGCGTCTCTTCCTTTCACAGACACATTCGTTATGGTTCTCCTCAGGACAGTTTTCACAGTGAGGACCTCCCCAGTCAGTTTTACCACTAGTCACTTCAGTAAAGTCTTTCTGAATTACTTAGTTTCATTAATACTGACAGGGCTGTTGGCAATCAGCACAAAACCAGTGCTGCAACCCATGGAAGAGGAAGCGCTTTGCGTTTGCCTGTTGGGATTGCTGCTGGGAAAAAACACATTACAACTGACATTAAATTGGGCTCTGAAAAGAGAGACAACCAAGTTGGAGTGATGCTGCACTCTGGTACTTGAGTGCACTATGGAATAGGTTGTAGGCTTGTCAGGTGCTTTGCATTGTGAGCCTGATTCTTTATGACTCTGGCATGCTTTGAGCTGAAACATTCCTTTTTTTTTTTTGTGAGGTGCCTTATAGTCCATTCTTGGAAAATATCAACAAAAAATAGTCTGAAGATGGCTTCTTCAAATCTCTCTTCTTAAGAAGTGCCTGCAAAGGGGGTGCTACTTAATTATATATATATTTAATTACTTAATTAAAAAATATTATTTTGGACAGTCTGCTTTTTGGAGTATGTGGGTCTTCTTAATGGATATGTAACTGTAAACATTATCTTGATCTGCTCACTCTTTGTGTTGTGTTTAGTGCTGCTTCAGGGCCGCACAGCCGTCCCCTGCAGTGACTCTTCTGGCAGTAACGTGTCTTAGAAGGGCAGCACGCGTCCTTCCCAGCCTGCAAACCAGCGCCTGCAAGGCTGCTCACCCTGCTGGGTTGTTTTTTTTCTACCGAGGCAAACAAAACAACTCAGCATGTATACAGGCTTTGACTGAGAATAGAATTGAGGTGAAAATTGCCCCTTATCTCAAAGGGATATCAGAAATGTATCAGAAATGGAGTGACCAGCAGGGCCAGGGAGGTTCTCCTCCCTCTGTACTCGGCACTGGTGAGACCGCTCCTCAAATCCTTGAGTTCCGTTCTGGGCCCCTCAGCACAAGAAGGATGTTGAGGCTCTGGAGTGAGTCCAGAGAAGAGCAATGAAACTGGTGAAGGGGCTGGAGAACAGGCCTTATGAGGAGCAGCTGAGAGAGCTGGGGGTGTTTATCCTGGAGAAGAGGAGGCTGAGGGGAGACCTCATTGCTCTCTCCAACTACCTGAAAGGAGGTTGTGGAGAGGAGGGAGCTGGGCTCTTCTCCCAAGGGACAGCGGACAGGACGAGAGGGAATGGCCTCAAGCTCTGCCAGGGGAGGTTTCGGCTCGACATAAGGGAAGAAGTCTTCACAGAAAGGGTCATTGGGCAGTGGCAGAGGCTGCCCAGGGAGGGGATTGAGTCACCTTCCTTGGAGGTGCTTAAGGTGTGGGTGGATGAGGTGCTGAGGGACATGGGTTAGAGACTGGTGGGAATGGTTGGACTCGATGATCCGGTGGGTCTCTTCCAACCTGGTGATTCTGTGATTTTATGATTCGACCCAACTTTGGTGTGCTGGTGAGGTGGATGTTGGAAACATTTTCTTGGCAGAAATAAACATAACTAGTCTTTTAGAGTTCATAGTGGTTTTCTTCTATGGATGGGTAAAATAACTACCCTTATGAGGTAACAGAATAAAATATTCTTTAGTGATTTTCTTTCTGTGTACGTTTTGGTGAGAATTGGGCTACCTCATGTCATTAAGCAATTCTGAGAATTTCAGAGCTTTCTGGCTGTCCTGTCTTTGTTTTTATCTCTTGGTCTCAGACAGGTTGGAACTCAGAATTTGGTTCCAGTGGGAGTTAATGTATAGAAAAGGAGGGAGAAGTGTTGTAATTTGTGTCAGTGGGGTTTCATTTTAATGTTCATGTTCCTCTGGATTTCTACTGTGAGGATAATAACAAAAGGCTGCAACTGTTTTCTTCCTAACTACAAATCTTGTAGTGTCTCCTCACCTAGAAATCTTTCCATGTCTTTAAGTGTTTCTGAGTCTCTTCACTTTCTGCACTGATAGCATTGTTAGGCTGAACACAATAATCCAGCAGAAAATTTACCTTTCAGTAGTAAAATATTTGACTTCAGTGCCACCTTTGAAAGACAATGTTTTGTTTGCCATTTCAAAGGCAAACTGAGCATAATGTATCTCCCATTTTTAAATTCATATGACTTTGCAAAAGCTTTTAGTTATTGAAAGTAGTTCATTTCTTTTCAAACCACGTCCCAAGTCAGCTAATTGGTTCTGTGGTTTTTTTAACAGTATTGTTAGGCCATTGCATAGATGTTAAATGTGTTTTAGCAGCTTTCAGTTTAGCAGAGGACTGGAATGCAGACAGGTATTTGTTCACTACTGTCAGTTCATCTGGTAAATGAACAAGTCCCATGTCTCACAGTAATAATAACACAAGCATGAATCCCCTTTTTAAAAGAAAGCTGAAATGACCCTCGTAGTGAGATTATTGCCCATGTCCAGAATTGACTATTTCAGATGCTTTTATTGCACACAGGCAGTTAGTTATTTTTCCACAAATTCTAAATTTCTGCACAGAAAGACTTTTCTCTGCTCATTGAGAACCCGTGGATTAGGATGGTTTGCTGTTTTTTTTAATGAAAACATTTACTGGTCAGACAGTTGCTTCAATGTCAGCCAATATGGTCACTGTCAGAAAGCAAAACTTCCCCTTTGAGGGAATTTATTTACTTATAAATTAGGAATGCTTACTGTGTCCCTTAGGTATTACAGTGCTGACATTTTAGACACTGAAGATGATTTTTTTTTTTTTTAAATCAAAATTGGCAAGTCATGTCACCTTAATCTGTCACAACCAAATTCCAGACTCTCTCTTGAGAAGTGGGAGGTTTTACTCCTCTTCACAGCTCCATAATCGGGGATCTCTGAAGCACGTGCAGCTGCACTGGTAACGCCGTGTGCTTCCAGGTCTGGCCTTTTGCTCAGCAGGCTGTACCTTTGCAATATTCTGTGGTGCCCAACCTTCTTAATACAAAGAGCACTTTGTTAGTGCAGATGTAGGCATGTCCTAGTGAAGTGTCCTAAGTGAGATATCCTGAGGGATATTTGAGGTGATCCTATTTCTCATCAGGAAGCAGCAGAGGCATCGCAGGTTTGCTCTAAGTACACAAGTGTCGTGCCTTGGTGCGTTACTGATTCTGTTCTGTGCCAGATTTTACTGCAGAATTAACTCCAAGACATCTGCAGAACAAATCCTCTTGCTTGCTGTGTAAGAAATGTGTTGCTAATTGTGTGGGTGGCATTTCTCAGTCTGCTTGGGAGTGCCAGGAACCATATTGTATTATTTTTAAAGCCACTGAAGGCTGATAACAATCTGTCTGTAACTGTAAAATAATAATCAGATGTAATGACAGGAGAAATAAACTTCCCAGCTGACTTGATAGAAAAACGTGTTCTTGTTGAGTAGATACTTCCAGAGTTAGCAAGTAATAAAAGCAATTTGCTGGCAATAAATGCTGCTAATTTCAGTGGCATTTAATAATCAGAACAACTTAAAAAATCAAATTAATTAGGAAACAGCTAACATCATCTGGGTCCCAGTCTCACAGGTCAGAAGGAGGAGGAGGTAACCAGCTTGATTTCTTCCCCCGCCTCTGTTCTGGCCTGGCCTGCAGTTACTGTGCTTCAAACAGTGTAGGATTCAGAAGTGAAATGCTGATGATTTGATCTGTATAAACATTAGGGGAGGGGAAACAACTCACAGGAACCCTAATTTTAAGTACTGTTAGCTACGAAGACTCAAAACCTGTTTAAAGTAAAAATTGTTTTCCTTATATTCTATTCAAGTTAAATCTTTGGAGGTATTTTTAACTCAAGTATGTCCTTGCCTTTTTGAATGGCCTCTGTGTGACTGGTTTTATTTATTTATTTTAAGCTTTCATTTAAACCTCAGGTTAAGATTATCCTAGGCCTTCAAGGAAATCTTTTTCTCAGGGTATTGTACGTTGAATTACTTTGTCCAAGTAGATTAATAAAAAGAGGTTTTTCATTAGAGGCTCTTCCAGGCGCTACACAGTTACCACCAAAGTATGATTAAAGGCTATTGCACACACAGCCTTTTTAAAAGATGACTAGAGGAGTTTTTTTTTCTGAGGAATAATTGACTCTGTCTTTGCTTACTTTTCTAGACAGATATAAAATTTTTGGAAAACTTTCTATTGATCTGTAAGCAGGCAAGATGCAAATTGGTCTTGCCTGTCCATTGATATGTGGTCTCTGATGATCCTGCAGACCAATATTAGCAGTAATAAGTCCACTGAAAGTTGTGCTTTCCATTTATATTCAAGATCATTCATAATTCAGTTTGGTGTTTTCCTAAATGGCATTATTAGAAGGAATCCAACTTGTGTTTCTGTTGTATGCAGTTTAAGTTGTGGTACCTAACTTGTCTTTAACAGCTTTGTCCCGGTTTCTGTGTTTTCTGAAGGGGAAGTTTGAAATGGATGCTTCATTATATTAAAGCCCAAGGACATGGAATAGAAATAAAGTTTTTTAAAGGTGATATGTCTGACGTAGATCAATGAAGCCTGATTAGATACCTCATTCCATAAATTTTGAGATGTATATTTATATATATACACACACAGACATGAGACAGAGCTGTGCATTATTCTGCATGTAGCACCTGTAAGGAAATACTAGAGCAAACCCAGATGGAAAAACCCTAATGTTCTTATCTTTTGGGCAATGTAACTGGAAGGTGACCTTCACTTGCCACAAACTTCCCATCCAGAACTTGCCTACTGTCCCTTCTGGAATCTCTGTAACTCATTGCAGGCTCCGAATGGATGGGGGTGGTAGAACCGAAACCAGAGGCGAAAATATGCAGAAATGTAGATGGCTGCATTACCTGTTGTTTTTTTCTCTATAAATAGCTTGGTATCATCAGAAGCATGAGAGACAGTAGGGGAGGAGGAAAGGAGGACTTGAGTGGGGCTGTAAGGCTGATGAGAAACTCACAAAGAGACTGAGGATCTGGGCAAGGAGGCTTGATGGATTTATGCAGGTAATGCCTATAATGGATGTAAAGTAGTAAATCACTGAAGCAGTTGTTAATACCTTACTTATGGATGAATTCTTAAAACTCCAGACAGATCACTGTAACGGACAGAGACCTTTTGGATGGTGGGTACCAACAGCAGATGTCTTGGAGGTCA
>WAAB01024894.1:0-31194 GCA_013389865.1 Piaya cayana
CCTGAAGAAATTCAACTGCTTACTCTTTCACTGTATTTAGCAGTGACTTCAGTTTAAAATTCTTCCATCTTAAGTAAGTTTTCCCTCAGATATTGCAGATGTAACTTAAAGCCAGTGTGAACCCCACAAAGTCAGTTTTAGCGTGGGTATTAAAGGAATGACAATGGATATTCCAAATTACAGTGCTAAGCTTTTATAGCATTGCTTGAGGCTGTTATTGTAAAATCAATACAGAAAGATCCCTAAGCCTGCATTCACTTACATTAGGGGTACAGTACTTGCTGAAGGTACAGTGAAATTAGAAATGCTTTTTAAAAGGGAAGAAGACGTTACAGTCTTATTCCTGTTGAAGGGTCATCTGTCCAAACCGCTGTTTCAGGGTTTATGATGTTGGCCAAAGCTGTAGATCCGTAGGCATTTTTCTTTAGCAACCCCGGTTTATGTTTGTTAACATTTAAGCCACCTTTTTTCTATAATTGCTGTCTGATATATCTGTGCTTCTACAAATGCCTCCCTTAAAATGGTAGTCCTAGAGGAAAAAGTATTGCTTTTTATCTTCATAACAAAACAAAATGCTAGGTTTAGCTGTCATTTTGAATTTTCACTATTTTACTTGATACTGGCATGTAGTTTGAAAAATTGTGCAACAAATTAGTCTGTTGTCCTAAAGCAGTAACTAATAACATCTTCAATGAAACTGAAACAGTAGGTGTAAGCTACTTCATAGAAGTATGTCCCTTGATTTATGGGCTAGCTGTAATGACACAGGTATAAAATATATTAAAATTGCCTTTGATAAAAAACTGCTTCTAAAATTCTTTCTTGCATGTTTACCACATTTCAGACTCTGGGCTTTGCATAATTATTGTAAGTCTTTTTAGTCAAATTGCAAGTAGTTTTTAGTAGAATGTATTCAAATCAGTTTTGCCATTTACCTTCAGTAAATAAAGTTATGCTTCTCTTTTTAACTGATTTTTTTTCTATCATTTTATGTTAATAAGATCACTTAACCTTTAAGTTTCATTATTCTTTGTTGTTCTGTTGAGGAGGATGCAGGTAGTATTTGATGGCTAAGAATATCCATCTCCATGGTGCCAGTGGCTTGTACAGCAGATGAATTATTGCATTAAAAATGCAACTTATTACTTACATAGCCTGAAAATTTAGTGGGTCAGCTCAACCCTGTCTTTTAAAGAGACATCTAGTCAAGTCCTACAGCTGTCTCACCATGCAAATAAGAGGAGGAAAGCATGTGCTTGTTACTACCAGTGATGTTACTGTCCTCCGTGAAGAGTTGATCTAACATGTCCTGTAGAGGCATTGATTTAGGTTGTGTAGCCCTTACAGAAAATCTTGTATTGCCCACTGCTTTATTGCAGGTGGAGGATCTGCTGAATGAGATCAGGCAGCTTAAAGATGAACTGAAGAAAAAGGATGAAACAATCAACCAATTAGAGCATCAACTTGTAAGTATAATGCTAAATGTTTAACAGTATCTCGGGTGTGCACTGGAGTGTAACTTCAGTAGGTAGTTTTTATGAAGGCATTAAGAGGGCTAAACATCTGATTTTTTTCCTACCCTTTCATTAGAACAAAAGTCAATTTAGGTCCCGTTTGGATCCACCAGACTCGTGGGTCTGTAATGGTCCCATTAGCAGATGGGTTCCACATGTATGTGCAACTGTACACCTGGGCTCTTCAGTTCTGTAGGCGAGTCATGATTCGTATATGTGGCACTAAACAAGGATGTTTATACACTTGTGAAATATATTTTATTTCCAAGATAAACACTTGAAACATGAAATTCTAGAAGCTGTACAGAAATAATAATGAGATAAGACAAGGCACTTTATTCTTATAGTATTTTAAAAATTAACAAGTATCAGGCCTGTCATTCTGCGTGAAGTTTTTCTCCTTCCCTTTTCCCCTATCATGGATGAGTTCAATACAAAATTCCCCTATAGAATTTAAAGCTGAGCAAGGTAGTATATGTAGTTGATTCATTTTCAAACCAAACCATGTTGAATAGTAAGATTAAATTGGCCAAATAAATAAAAGCTGTGGGGGCACTTTTATTATATATCAGGTTCAGATAGGCACAGAGGTCCTCAAACAGAAGTAATTATGCCTTCTCACTTCTAGCTCTTCTTCTAAGCTAACTTTGGGGTTTGCCACACATATCTCTGCAACAAGTTGTGGTAAACGCACCTGCTATGATAGTTCTTGTAGAAGCCATTTCAAGCTGCAGCAAGATCTTAAAAATACGGTAGATGTGATGCCAAGAGGTGCACTCCATATTTGTTTATCATGGCTGGAGAGAGTCTTGTGTGACTATAATGCAATGTTTAGTGTGTGCTTTTAGATGCATGTGAACTGAAGACTGACCTGTCCATCATCCTCTCCCTGTCTAGCATGCAATTGTTCCCTCTAAAACAAAAATGAAAGTTTAAGGCTTAGCTTTTTGCTCTGCTTAAACAGATTTCTGGACCACAGGATACTAAAACAAATTATCTTATCTGTTAGTATTTTGCATTGAGTGTTAATTTTTCAGTGTGTTGAGTCTTACTGTTACCAGCCTTCAGAGGTTTCAAGGAAATCTCTCCTTCCTGGTAGGCCATATACATAAATTCTGTAGTAACTGTGATGCAGCTAAGGAATTCTGCTATGAAGATGGGTAAAACTTACATTTGTAGTTAGAATTTTAGGTGATTATTTTGACCAAAGAATCATATCTTATCATAGAATGTTTTGAGTGGAAGGGACCTTAAGGATAAACTAGTTCCAACCTCCTTGCCCTGGCTAGGGACACCTCTTGTTAGACTGAGCTGTTTTATATTAGAATGTAGTACTTGAGAAATTTAAATTAATCAAAACCCCTTTTACATAAGTCAACATTTACTATAAATTATTTCTAAATATGCTCTGGGAAAAGCAGCAGTTGTGCCAGTGCTTTAAATACTGGTTTGTACAGTTTAATCATATTGTGATATACTGGCAAGTAACGCCTGATGTTTGAATGCTGGTCCTTGACTGTGCTTTTCAAGCACCTTAGTTATGTTCTAACAAGTTTGTCTTTCTTTTTCTGGGGGTGATTAAGGCCACTAGATGTCACTGCCAGAAAGACAGTGAAAAACCTGCGGGGGCAACGTGTATGTCTGCTGATAAATTTACGCAGACCTCCTGGAGGAGGAATTCTGTGAGTAAAATGTGTCATTCCTTCTTGGGTCTGACTTCCTGCATTTTATTCCCCAGTCCTGCAACATTTGCTGTCATACATATTGGTGTTGTTTGAGTTTCTGTGCTCTGTGTGGTGTCCTTCCTGCTGTGCATCCCTTGTGTTTTCTATTGCAACTCCTTTATTTAGACATTTGTTACACATTTATTTTAAAATAAGCAATTAAACATTCTAAGTCTCTTCTTAAAATCACCCTCTGCAGTGTTTAAGTTAGTCAGCCCAAGCTGTATATCTGATCATAAGTACGATGTTTTCCTATATCCCAACTTTAAAGTCATGGGGTATCTGTGTTTGGGTGTTTCACCTAGCTGAAGTTTCGTTGCCATGTTCATGTTTGTTTGTATTCTAAGTTTCTGTCCATACATGTAAAACCAGAAGTTAAACAGTTTTATTTTTAATGACTCATTCAGAAAAAGTGGGTTGAAAATCACTTTGATAAAAAGCTTCTTCATTCCCATATACTGTTGCGTTGGTGTTACTTCTATTGTACAAAACTTATATTCTTAGTGGAACACAAATAGAGTAGTTCTGATGGAAGAGGGCCAACACATTTGATACTGCACAGCAATAAGGAATTATCTTCAAGTGATGAGTGAGGCTTTTGTTGGTCATCAGCAAGTAGTCATTGGTTTCAAAGCTGCTGCTCTAGCTACAGAATCCTAAGGTATTTCTGCAATAGATTAAAAATGGGTTAGATGTTTTTTGTTTCCTTTTTACCCTGCCATGAGTTACTTGATGCAAGATTCTACTAAAGATAAATCCCCCCTCTTCTCCAAAAATTGTTCTTTCAGATATCCATTGCTAGGGTAGAAATACCAGTATGCTCTATGTTCACCACTTGGCAGAAAACAGCTTTTGAGACACTGCTTTCCAACCTTCCTCTTCCTGATAAGAACCCAGTGTCAAGAGATCAGCGCCTTAAGTAGCTTTAGTTTACTGGGATATCTCCATTACACAAACTTTATGTAGCGTCCTTGATGTTTATCCCATTTGTTTCTTTTTTCCTATTACTTTTTAGCTTTTGAACTCTTGTATTGTTTCTGTTTCCCTAGTTTTGATTTCTATCTGTGATGTTCATCTGGTGTTTTTGTGCCAATACTGTTACTGGTTTAGTGCTGATTGTTTCCATGTTCCCGTTTTTCCTATCATTTCCCACATAAATTCAGAAACAGAATAGTAACTACTTGAGATTCAGTTGCTAACTACAGAAGCTTTAGTTTGAGCAACTGTATTAACTGCAAAGACAAAGATATTGGAGATGATGGGGAACGTGAGTCTGTTTCTGATAACAGTGGTCGTTTAGCCCAGTGTTGGTCAGGTTAAAGTATACTCTAAATTATTCAGTAGTTCTGTTCAAAAAGGCACTTTCTTGGTCATAAGGAAATAAGAATTAAGGGAGAATATAATAAAGTGCAGAGGTTCTTTTTTTTCTTTCCTATTTCTCTTTTTCTTTATTCATGCTTAGGTGTGTGTCTGTAGGTATATGTCCGTGTAGGCATGTGCTTGTTAAATGCACGTTACAAATACCTGAATGTGTTTATCTTTACCTGCCAAACTTCTCATGAAAATCGGTAAAGGAATTTGGACAATTCATCAAGTATTGACAAATTTCCAAAATACTCTGCTTTTCAGGAACTTTAGTTTGTAAATGATAGCTGAAAAATTTTATGCAGAATGTTCCTTTGGATGTCTTCTCCTGTGCTTATTTTAAGTTATGTGGAGGCTTTTTGCGAGTAAACAGAAATAGATATGAGCCCCTCAATGTGGGATTTGTTAAAGAGGATGATAGTCTGGCTGTTGTAGGCAAATTGCAGTTCTTATGATGAGATTTCATCTTTCTGGTTTAATAATTCCTCTGCTAATGTGCATTTGTGTGCTTCCTTACATGGCTTAAAAGTATAAATTTAGAAAAAACCTTGGCATGAAATCGATGTGGAACCCAGCAATAGAAATGGTCACTTGCAATAGAAAGGGGAGATAATTGGCTCTATTCCCTTTAGCTGGAGTGTGGTAAATGTAAATAGCAGGAGACACTAGAGTAAAATGTATTCTCTCTTCAAGTCTTAAACAAAATAATTTTTTTGTTTTGTTAATGTTCCTATTTGGTTTAATAAAAAGGTTTTGAACTGGAAATGCTCACTGGGAGAAGTCAGATTTACTGGTCCTCAACATGGAATGAATTAAGTGGCTGATATTATGAAATGATATAGACTACATTTCTTAAAACCAAATTATAATTGTGGTCGTGGCAATGAGAGTGCAATTACTTTGAGACATAGAAATGTTTTGCTTTTTTAAGCTTGCTAACAGTTATCATAGTTGATGAACATTGGACTGTTTGATTTTTTTCCTGTAAGTGTTGATCTGTCGGTCACTTTAGGTAATGATGAATGATCAGGAAGTTACTTTAGATTATCATAACTGTCAAGATTATTCTGACAGTTTACAAATCTTAGCAGAACTGATACTGTGTTCCTAGTTCCTGAAACACAAATAATTGTATAGGGACACACAGTCATTTACTGATTTATTCAAGAAGTATGTTAAATGCTTCCAGAAGCATGCTTAACCAACATTGTTAATATAGTGTTCAATAAAGAACAGATGCTAGAACAAACTAGGAAATAGTAAGAGTGGAACTTGTCTATTAAAACATTTCAGCTAGGAATTTAAGACCAAGTGAATCACAGTAATTGGTTACAGATTTACTGCCCATTTGAAATAGCATGTATTTCTGATCACTCCATTGTTTTCCAAGTAAATAGGTAAGTGGATATCATTAAATGTATTGTTTTTAGAAAGTCATGTTCTTACTTGTTCTTTATTTCTAGAAAATCTCCCATTCTGATGTGGCTGTAAACTTGTCTGCTGTTATTCTCTTTGGGGACCGCATAGTTTTTCAAAGTTCTTCCTGGGGTTTTCTCTTACTTGTAGTTAAATATGTACATAAGTGGAAACTATGTAACTATAGGTTAATCCATGGAACATAGTATTCCATGTAATAAAACCTAGTGGCTGAAAACAAATACTTTGAAAATCTGGAATATTAAGAAGTAACTATTGTCAAGTCATTGTGCACTACACAGTGTTTGTTATGCACAGTGTCCTGATGGTTTTCTCACAGCATTTTGTAGTTTCTGGCTGTACAGATAATAACTTAGAAGGCAAGAATTTCTCATAGGTCTCTTGTACTGAAACCCCTTCTAATTAATTTATCCCTATTGTTTACTTATCATGGAAAAAAACCAAACAACAAACACAATGAAACCAAAACCTGGAAGAAGGTATTGAAAGTAAAATTACCTGAAGAAATCAGTGTTGATGGACAGAGCTTGTAAAGCAGAAAAATGCAAGCATCCATTGCCACAAGTGTCTTGCAGGCTTTGCAGCATTGTTTCTGTAATACTAAATACTGATTTTTATTTAAAGATTTTGAGGATAAAGGGATTGAATATCAAATTTCTATTGGCATTTGGCTTCTCAAAGCAGAAAGGTTGTTTGCAAATGCTGAAAAGTAAAAAACAAGCAAATAAACTACAAAGCCTGAATATGGATGAAGATGGCTGTAAAGGATTCTGGCCCCTGAGGACCAGATCCTTAGCATAACACAACTCCTATTTCATAAGCATTATTCCGTGCCCTGCAGCAGTAGAGAGTGTACAGTAAAAGCTGTTTTTTCTATTTGGTTTTTGAATAGTACAGTGATGAGAATAAGTCTGGTTTCCTAACGGTGTGTACAAATGCATTCTTGTCTCTGGTAAAATGTCAGCAAACAGCTCAGTTTGCCTGGGAGCATGATTCTTTTTCTTTGCTACATCTTTTCTCTGCTTCTGGAATGAGGTACAGTCTTTGCCTTCCATTTCATTATTGTTCCAGTTCATCATTCCAAGTCTTTGTTTGGGTGAATCTTAGTAATGGTACTGTTGTCATTAAATCTCCCCTTCTGCCTCAGCCTGGAAGTTCTATATGCTTTGACTCTACAGCTATGAATTTAAGCTTCCAGGTTTTGAACTATGCTCGCTATATTAATGTTTGTCTTCACATTTAGCCTAGGTTTCCCTTGTTGTACAGCGCTCTGCAGTTCTGTTCCACTGTAATGTACATTCCTGGTGACACTTTACCATGGCTGGAATAGATAATGGTGTTACCTGTTACCGGAGCTGTTATGGCAGCAGTGTATAACACACAGGTGTACGCACAGGAGAAAAGGTTTTACCTTTCAGGAGCAATTCTTGTTGGTTTAGTGCAAACGAGTGCATAAGAGTTGTTGTGGTTTTGGGTTTTTTTCTTGATCTGAATACCTTAATTCCTCCCCCCCCCAAAAAAAAAAAAACCTACTGCATGTCAGAACTACTCCATCATCTCTTTCTGTGGTAGTTGCCAGGCTAACAAGAGGAGACTATCGCACAAACATTTTGTTAGCATCAACATTTGACGTATGTCATTCTAGGTTTGTTTGTGATGTGGAGCTGAGTTTGTATGAGACAACTAGCAGTGCTAGGTGAGATGTAGCAAAACCCATCTCTTCTTCAGAGTGCCTAAAGGCTCCATCTGTACGGATAAAAAAATGTTTCTTTCCTATGTTTGTTTTTGCAGCACAAAAGAATTTTTAAAGCAGTAGCAGTTTTTGGATATGGGTGTATCCTTGTGAGAAGAGCCAGAATATTTGGCTGTTGGCCTAAAATTACTCTGCAGCAATAGCTCAGAAGTATTTCTTGTCCTTCTCTGGGAGAAGCTTTTGGTCATGTTATTGCTTATTCTAAGGTTGAAGTCTCTTCATGGCAGTGGAAAACTCTGCCCTTTATCCTCATAGTAGCCTTTTTTTAAAAAAAAAAAAAAACAAACAAAAAAACAAACAACAGAAAAACCCCCAACGAAACAACAGCTTTTCCAGTGCAGTTAGGGTCAGAACTTCATAAAGCATTTAGCAGCAATTGTACAATGCATCAGGATCTTTGAAGAACGTCCATCTATTCTGGTTCATAAGCTGTTCTTATTTCAGCTGATCTTATTTTTCCCACTCTCAATTCTTCTGTTTTGCCTTGTCTTTCAAATTTTGAATCATGTTTCTTTTCGGCTGTTTATGATATTTCACAGTTCCAGTGTCTAGGAAGTGTAAGGAGTACAATCTAAGGTTAGTGGCTGGATGTCCATAAGAACTGGAGGGAGAAACTGTTCTGACTGTTGTCTAGTATTAAAGTGCGAGTGAAAAGACTTGAAGCAGACTGGGCAATCCAGAGGGATGTTTGTTTGGTTGGTTTTTTTTTAATGGCTGCAGTGAGTCATGCACTCATCTTTAAATTCTAGCAACGCTTGACAATAGTCTTACAGACTTAATAATCAAGCATAAAATACTTTGTGATTGCTTGGGAACCTCAGTGCATATGTGACCAGTAGAACGTGAAGAATTATTGAGAAGACTGTACATAGTGCTGTGCTTTGTAGTACTAGTATGGATGCTTAAAAACAACTGGAACGTACCTGAGGTCTAAATGCTTCTTTACTTTTACAGTTGCATGATAACTGTTACATAGCTCAGCTGGCTTGTACTTGTTTTACCTTCTTGTTTTAGAGAGTTAACATTTTCAACTCCTTTCATAATTTAATGTCTTAAAATCTGAAAAAAGTCCATTGCTAACTTAAGTCTCTACAAGATGAGATCTATGCCTGATGATACTGTGCTTCTTACCGCCTGACGATTCAGTTTTGCTTAGAAAATGGAAAGAATTTGTTGTTATTCCACAGCCTTGACACAATTGAGGATGAAATGTGAACATACTTTGAAATATGAAGTGGTGTTTTTTACAGCACTGGGAAAATCCTAAGCTTTTGTTAATGTAATGTTTCTTAAATTATTGATTAATCTTGTACTTAGGAATATTTCTGTACTTAATACCAACTCAGCCACATATTATATTATTTTTTCACATTGTTTGACTGAAGCTAGGTACTGTGGTCCTTTCATGCAGCAGACTACAAAGGTGTTGATGTAAATGACTACTGATAGGTGACCGTGAATGTGTTAGGTAATCAATATCTCCATCTAGACATGATGAGATAAAAGAGCCTCTTTCATTGTTCCCTTAAATTTTGCTCCAATAATTGTTTTATGTTAACTTCTGAAGAGGAATAAAGATGTCTTGTCAGATCTTTTTCTTTATTTCCTGTTCTAGTTTAGAAATGTTCTGGCTAGCAAATTCTAAGATGTAGCTAAACGTGTTGTGTGTTGTTAAGTTACATCTTAGCAGTACTGAAATTTGGCATACTGGTGGATAATACCTAAATAGATTAGGGTAACCGGAAGATTAGGGAAGCGTTTAAAATTCTGCTAGGATAAAAATAAGCATAATATTTCTTTAAAGAAATAATGGGATGCTTTTATTGTGTCTTTTGAAAGAAGCATGGGAGTATAATACTACTTTGTCCAGCCCTGGCAATGTGATCTGCAGCAGATATGCCAACAGAGAAACTGTACAGGAGGAAGAGGCAAACTGTGCTCTTGTTTACTTTGATAAAGGTGTTTGTTCAGGTATCACGTGCCTGCTGTATGAAAGAGTAGCTGCAATTGGTTGCTGTTGATATCTGCTGGCTACTGGTAGCCAGGTGGCAATGACAGTTGTTACTGTTAGCACTAATGTTCCGGAACTCATAGAAAGCAAAAGTTTTCAGCAGCTAAGTGGTGAAGGGATTGCAAAGATTTAAATCTGTCTTGCTGAAATAGGAAATGAAGATTCCATGATTTAAGAGGGCAGTTCCAGCTTGGATAGATTTCTTTTAAAGGTAAGGGTACGGAGAGAATGACAGACTGTATAAAATTATTTTCTTGTTTTGAGAATGCAGCAACCATCATGTATCGCTTCTATGGTGATCTGAAACCTCTGACAGGCAAACCCTGCGTGGCACCCATGTGCACAATTCCCTGATCCTGTAATGGAAGGCTTGAGCTCCAAGAGCAGAGTGCAAGGAAGACATTTATATGTTGCCTCTCCTCATCCACATTTAATAACACTATCAAAGTATGACTGAAGTGTACTCTATAAAGTACCAGGATTTGCTCGAGTATCTATTTCTATGTATTAGACGTTTTTGTTGTAAACTAAAGCTGACTGCTTTTCCAGTATATTAGTATTAAGCAACTTACTGCTTCGTGAGGCCTCTCAAAAACACTTTTGAAAGCTATAAAAATGTAATTTTTAGCATGTATTTCTAACATGAAAAGCTCAGCTGCTATCGTTTTCCCATAAAAACATCTTTAACAGAATTGTGTGCATATATATTGAATAAAAATGGAGATTTTTTATAAGATTTTTGACTGGTTTAGGGCATCATGTCATTTTTTCTCTGTGCCTTAGCACCTTGTAGCATTTACTTTGACAAAGTAGAACAACTGGGAAATATCAATATACTTTTCTTGGGGAAATAAAGAATGGTGTGGCTTTTTGGTGTCTTGTTTTTCCCTGTTCTCTTTTTTTATTATACTTCTCCCCCTCTTTCTTTCTGCACAGGGTGGGTATTCTGCTCCCTCCTTCTCTCCCTGGCAGGGCTCATTCCAGGGCATCCCTCGGACTGTTCCACCGCACCGCAGACAGAGTGAGTCTGTACCTCTCACTCATCTCCCTCACCGTGTTCCAGTAGAAGCTTTCCCTTTGCACGCACTGTTCATCTTGTAGTATCCTCCTTTCTCAGGCAGATTTGCAGGCATACACAATAGTCCGTGGCTAACTGAAACGCTTCCTTCAGCCATCGTTTAAGCAACTACAACTTACAGCTTTATAACAGTTATTAAGCGCTGATTTACTTCAGCAGTTCATCAGGCAAACCCAAGTAGGCCCTTGATTCCAGTCTTGTCTTAACATAAATCTTGCTTGCTGCATTTTTCCTTTCTTTCATGGCTGTAATATTCTCTCCCATTTGTGTATGTGTTCTGTTGCTCATAAGTCTGCACGCATGCATGTGTGATGTATTCATGTAAATACCTTGTGGATGTACACAGAAACGTTGGTCAGAGAGTGTCATTTTCATTGCCTCTTGAGAATTTTTCTTAACTTTTCAGAATAGCTTCCCTGAAACTAATTTTTTTCTCCCCCCTCTCAGTATTTGTTCTGAAAAGGCTTCTAATACATTGAAGCGGCTGTTGCAAAACTTGCATGATTTATTAACGTTCTTTATGTGCTAGCTACAATGTGGGCTGATATAGGATGCATTTGTTCTCTTGGCTTGGATCTGCAAAACAAAAGACAATTGCTGAATTTAAAACTGTATGCTTTCATAGACATAGCAAAATGGTAAGTCTTATTTTGTGCTTTGGTATTGCATTGTAAACAGATAATTGTTCAAAGAAATATAACTAGTTCATAAAGCTAAAGTTATATTTTAAAATGTGCTGTAATTCAAGAATTACAGTGTGTTGGCCCAAGAGTGTATTTGGACAAGAAATAAAGGAAAATGTAAAATTATGGAAATGAAGCAAAGATTCCCAGGGCCATTGGACATCTGAAGAGTGGAAAAAAAAATGGAAAACTAGACATACATTTATTTTGAACTGCAACTATCCTAATTTTATTTCAATTACAAGAAAAAAAAAATCTTGCAATGTATTGTTTAAGTTGTATTTCAAATACTCTCTTGGTGTTTCTGTGACACTGTTCATTTAAACAACTCATCAGGAATGCACAGCCTGTTCCATAGGCTTTTCTCTGTGCAATGGAGGGATGTGCTTCATTTACCCGTGGTGTTTGATGTGGAATTCTGTGTGTGTGTATGAATGTAGAACCCCTCAAGCAGATCATCACATCCTCTGTTTCTAGATAGAGGGCCAACCTTAGCGCAACCTGTCAGCAGAGAAATGGAGTTTTAGAAGATTAATTTCAGACTTGAGGAACATATAAATGTCACATTTTTGGGGCTTACTGATCAGAATCAGAATGGGAGGCTGGTGACACTTGTGCCTCTGGTGTCACATGACTCACGTTGGCTGCTTAACTGAGGAAGAAAACTTTGCTAATCTCTGATCATTTCTCTGAGCTACCACCTTATTCCTGTTTTGATGGCAGCAGCTTCTCATTCAAGGATTCTGTTGCAAACTTCCCTTACTAAAGCAGATTGATTTTTTTTAAATGTACATCATATATATTAAATTATATAAATTCCTAGTGTAGGAAATAAAGTAGATGAAAACTGGGCATTGACTAACTAACCTAAACTATGAGCCTTTTGCTCAGGAAAATAAATGCTTTCTGTAACTGAGTCTTCCTAGCCTTTTCCAAGTATTCGTTTTGATCAAAAGATAAATACTGAGAATAAAAATACAGTATAAATGAGGAGGTTTCTTAGACATCTTCGCTGATACTCTTGTAAAATCAGTGGTTTATTGCTGTGTGAAGAGTCCCATATAATAGAAGATTACTCAATTATCACTAGCATCCTTCTTTCTCCACATTATCTCTGCCTTTGGTTTAGTGTTTTTAGGTCTTCGGGTTTTTTAGCTGGTATGGAATGCCAGAGGTGGGCATTTTTAGGCAAGTGGTGAGCTGAGTATCAAAACAAAAAAAGAAAAACAACTTTTAAGTCAACATTAGTGGGTTTTTGCAATAATACAAGGTGATGGGAACGTGAAATCATAGAATGCCTCAGGTTGGTAGGGATCTCTACAGGTCAGCTAGTCCAACCCCCCTTGCAGGAGCAGGGACATCTTTAACTAGGGTTAAAGCCCCATCTAACCTAACCTTGAATGTTTCCAGGGATTAATTAGTCTGTTTTGTTTGGCTGTGTTTTCTGTCTGGACGTCTCAGAATTTAAGCATTTCTTCTCGAACTTCTGGATCCTGAACCTAAAATGTCTTCTGCACTTGTGAACATTGCAGGTTTCTTCCTGAAGCTGTTGCTGGTGGATGGATACATAGGTTACTTACAAGCACTGTAGATTATGAGGGCATAAATCTGTGAAGTGTTCATATTTGGTTGTTTATATACTGTAATGTGATTTTACTGCTGCTGCACAGGACAGGTAATATATCTCTGCTAGGTAACATTACAGTACAATCATAGGCTCACGTTTCTTCTCTATAGCACTGATTAAAAGTTTGTGCACCTACTCTTAACTTGCCCTAAGGACTTTCCGTAACACTGCACTGCATTAACATGCTTTAGAATTGAATATGTTTTGTACTTTTAATAAGAACTGATTTTTAGTACTTTTACATTTATTAACTTTGTGTTGCTTCTAAAACCTTGGAATCAATTTTATATTTCATAAACTATTTCCCAGTAGTATGTTTTTTTGTCATTTTTTGAACAAAACTGCATTTTTCTTATTCCTAGAACTCAAATGTATTGTGAACTAAATTTTTATGTAATGCTGAGTTATTTTTTCTCTTGGTAGCAGGATATAATTTGATGGCATAGCAAACTTCCTTGAATACAGTTTAAAACATTTGCATTTGTGTTTTTGAGCTTTAAGATTTGTATTTTGGGGTTCTAATGATGCAGCTCTAGAAACACAGTGTTTAGAATACACATCGTCAATGAACCAGTTATGAACTCTTGTTGTAATACAAGAATTTTATACAACTTTTCCCAAGCCCCAGACCCAAGTGCCTCTCCATACAGAAACAACAATAAAAACTGCTTTGTTACTAAAGTGCTGCAGTTTTTCACATCTTTGTTTACTGTGCACTTTATAGTGAAAGTGTTTGGACTTTCTTGTATGTAGCATTGCAAATAAAGGTTATGTGAGCAATTCCAGCTGGTGACATATAACATTATCACCAGCAGGAAAGCTGCTGTATGCACATTGGATTAAGCAGGTCCAGCTTTTCATGTTTTTTAATTTTTTTGTTTTTCAGCAAGGATACATTACTTAACGCTAGTAAATGTTGCCAAACCTTTATGGAGTAATTCCGGTTCTTTGTAGGATGTACGAATTGTTGATGTTAGCAGACAAAGTTACTTCAGAATGTTAGCCTGGAAGTTCTATGATATACGCTAGGAGAGTGACAAATTATTAATAATGTCCTGGAACCATTATGTTACTATCCTTTTATCCAGATTTGTATTTGCTCTGAGAAATTCATCTTCAACTATATTAGGAAATACCTTAAGAAAAACTCCCATCTTCCAAGTAGGGTAGTTAGAAATTAGGCCACAGGAGAAACTGTCTCTTGTACCTGACTTATATATTTGAACACCCCCCCCCCCCCTTAATTTACATGTAATTATATTTGTCTGTTTGCACATATATCTCTATTTGTAGATGACATACCTGCCTTGATGTACTTATATATATGTTTCAGAGTTTTTTTTCTTTGAGAAAGATGGCATTTTTCTTGAAGGGTGTTGGGGTTTTAATACAGATTATGCAGAAAAGAAATAATGCTCTGCCATTGTACCAGTTCTTTTATTACCCTCATGCTGTGGTGAATACTGCTTTAATAAAATGAAGTAGAGTTTTTTTGCTATCATTATTTAAACTTGTAGTCCATATTGTGGAATGCTGCTTTTCAGTGTTGAAATATGGATACAATATAGCTAGCTGAAAGGGAGAAGGGAAGGAAAACTTAACTGAAGCTATAGGCAAATGCTGCACAATTAAGGTGTGAGATCTTGATGTTTTCTAGAGATGGAAAATGAAGGCCTTCCAGGTGACCTTTCAACAAGGTTGTACCTTTAAGTGAAGGCCTGTGAAATGACAGCTGATCCTGTGCCAAGGCGATGAGATAGGAGGTGTCAGAACTGATCAGAAAATGAAGCACTTACCTAGCAGGATTTGTCTCCCTTCCTGCCCATTCCCCAAAAAGAAACCAGCATAGTTTGTAGCCTCTTTAATCTCTGGATGAATGATTAGAAGATGGGTTATTAAACAATATAGGCAACATGGTCAAAATATGTAATGGAATGTATCTTACAATGTTGTTCACTGTTAGGTATCTAACATGTATGTGCTTGAATTTCAGTATTTTAGATGTTTGTAATCTTACATAGAAATAGACACAGCTCTGGACAGTGTTTGAGTTGTAAGAGATTAACTGCTTTTAAAGACTTGTAGTTATAAGAGCAAAGGTATTCCATGCAGGTCTTGCTCTAAGTAATACTTGTACTGCATTACTTAAGTACTATTGCTACCTTTGTTTGTGGAAGGTGGATTAAAAATGAGTGGGGGATGTTGTAATTGCAGTTTAAATGGTTAAAAATTGCAGTTCTGTCACAGCAATTGCTCAGTGTTTTGTCTTGGTGCTCTGACATCATTGTCCTTGTCTTTTTCTTGTCTCTGCTTTCCCATTATGCCATTGGCAAGGAGTTGAGAAGTTAGTCCATTACTTCTGTGATAAAGCGTGGTACAGTACAACTTCAGATTTCTTCCCATCTCCTCATGCGTTTTCACTGTTGGTTTTTTTGCCCTATGCATGGTGCATGTCTATTGGAGATGTGCATGCAGTTCTTGGATTTCCCATTGCTTCACTTCCCACATTCCTCAAAATATTGCAGGGACAAAATGTCTTTATTTCATTCTACAGAGGTGTTATATAGGGAAATAGGATGGAGGCTGAGGTTAGAGATACAGAGCAACCAAAGCAAAACTGAGGGGAATTCTAAAGTAGTGATTCTGCAATGACTATGGTGTTTTAACCACATCAATTTAACTTCTGTATCAGTATAACATACAGATCTCAGTTTTCCAACACGAAGCTGATACAATCTTAATGGTTCAGTAACTGTATAGTAATCCTCTTTGTGGGTATGTTGTAATTTTTCTCTGGGTGATGTAACAGCCAGATTTACTTGAAAGAAACAAGAGGAGGTTTCTTAAGCCATTGTGGCAGAGACTGTAATTCAGTAATTTTGAGTGGTGCACCAATACACGTAAGTCTGGGAAGCTCTTGCTGGTAAGGAAAAATCTTGTTACTTTGTTCTTCAAAAAGGTATATATGCACAAAGCTTTTTGTCTCATGTACTTTCATTTTGGGGAGGACTTTACTGTTATATTGTGCTAGGCATGTTTTAGAGTCCAGCTTTATGTTTTAGGAAGAGCCCAAAGGAATGCAAGCGTTTGTCCACCTGAGTATTTTATTTATGGGACAGATGTAGAAGCCTAATTAGCAAGATAGTCTGCACCAAGTCGTGGTCTGTCCTACCCTGAAATATTATCACAGGTGCACTCAAAGCAGTGCAGGTGGCAACCTTTTAAGATTTCCATTAAATGAATTGCTGTTCCTAGAGGGAGGAATGCTTCTTTATCATTCTTTCCCCCCTCTTTGTGGTGAAATTCACCAAGTACTAGTTTTTCTCCTGGCTGTTTTTTGATTAATAACACAGTCATAATTTATTAAGACTTCCCTAGTAAAAAGTAATCTTGTGTATATGGCAAAGAGTAAGCTGTGGATGAAGATAATGCTGTTTTCAGTGTCAGATACCTTGTGAACCTTTACTTTGGTATTTTGGAAATTGTGTTTTCAATCCTTTCAGTGTCATTTTGAATGTTAACACGTGTAGCAATTTCAAGAAATTAAAATCTGTAGTCATGATAGTTGGACAGACTTTGTCTAAGGAGAAATTAAAAATTAGGGAACAGTACAGTATTTAAAACAACTTAGCGAAGATGGTACTGTAGATTTAGTGTCCTTATAATTCTGAGCACATAGCTGTAGTTTACATCTGAATTGCTAACTTTCTGGATATTAAGCTGCTAAGATATTTTTAGGTTATGAAGGATAACGAGGAAAATGTGCTTTTAGATGTATGATTGCAAAATGATCCTAATGGAAACCTTAATTATTACCTAGTTTTTGTCAAAAGAACTCGAAATAACATTATCAAAGGCTTGCTGCTTTGCTGTATTTCAGATGGTTTTGTGTTTAACTTAACTTTCCATGCAAATTTAGTTTCTTCTAGAATGTAAGAATTTTTCTATTTTGTTGATGGATGTAATCAGCATTATTTCATATAAGGTTAGGACTTGTAATTCTCAGAACAGAGTTTTATATGTGTTTTTGATGTCTGGCATTTAGAAACCCTTTCTATGTAAAGGGAATTTTTTTTTCAGACTATTATTTTCACATATTAGAATTTGACACATTTGCTGTAAACATACTAAATTTTAATTTCAGGTAGGATTAGAAAATTTGAATTATTTGTTGAAGTGTTTGTATGGTAATCCAGTATATTTCACTTTGATTTCTATGTTCATTTATAGCAGTTTTGTTTATACAGGTGAGGTCTCTTATCAATAATTCATCTTGGCTGACATCTGTCTGTCAGCTCATAAGTTGGATGGTAATCCGTTATGTAAACATTGCAAAATGACAAAAATATCCAGAGGATTAATTCTTTTTTGAGCTTTAACTCCTGGAATATACTGAATTATTAACTGCCTACAGCACTTCCTTCCTCTGGGATTGCTTGTATAAGAAGCATTCGCAAAGTTAAGCTAGTGTTGGTCATTTAAGGAAAAATGTTTTGATATTCATCTGACGCATTTGGAAGGCTTTTTTTTTTGGTTTTCTTTTTTCTTCTCCTCTTTCCTCTTCGTGTAACAAGTGTGTTCAGACATATTTGCCTGACCTGTCTGTCACTTGCTGATGTCACTGATCCAGTTTAAATATTGCCTATGCTTACAGGTAGAACCCATATATTCAAAAGGGAAAAGCTTCTGGGAGATCAAAATTAAATTGAGAATTCTTAATGTTTCCATCATTACTGTTATTTTTATTTTCTTGATTAGGTATTTTGAGTATTCAGTTTTCCATAATATTTTCTCTGGCAGGATAACTAAAAGCTTGAAGAATCCTGAGATGTGCTATAGTCCTAGAAACATAACAGGACTTTTGCATGTACAGCTAATGTTATATTCTTCCTGTTCATTCTAAGAAGAGTTAAAAAGACCAGACAAATAATTGGCTTTCTCTTTTAGAAGTTGTGAATAATTGGAGAGAATGACTGAAGTGACATTTTCAGTCAAATCTCTTAAAGACAAACACTGCTGTCTCTCACCAGGAGGCAAGTCTTATGAGTCTGTTCACTATGTATATGCAATCTATCAGTTGGTAAGAATTCAGGTAGTTTGGGGATATAAACTAGCTTGTAGTAATCCAGTTCTCCTCCTTTATAAAGAAAGTGAGACAATCTTCCAGACTTGAGTCTTGCTAAAACTATAGTTTAAGGTTTAGGGGTTTACTGTGAATTGCAGAATTTTTAATTATTTCAAGATCTGTATAGGAGTTGCAGTTCAAGGCTTTAGCGCATAATTGATCTTTGAAGCCTTTTTATAGGGAAGAGCAAAGAGAAAATAGAAATGACCCAGAAGAGGTACTGGCAGTTCTTGTCTGATAACTTGTCTGATTAGATTCCGTCTTTTGATTAAACGTAAAATCTTCATTACTTTATCCCTTGGTTATCAGTGTAGGAGTATATGATCTCTAGATTCTGATGTACTCTTTTGTACTGCTTTCTCAAAGATGGTTTCTTTGCCCATTTGAATTCCCTTCAGGATAAAACAATTACCTAAGTGTAGTCACTAACCTAGTTACCACATACCTGCATTATTTTTTTTACCTCAGTAAGGCAAGGAAAATGCACTGTAAATTCATGTGGTCCAGTAAATGCCTTTCCTGCCTGTACGGTATATAGCATTGCTAAAAGGTTTGTGATACTAAGTGTGCAGTGAATAGAAATTAAAAGATAGATATAGTCTGATAAGCTGTTGCGTTTGTTAATTAAGCACTTGAATCAGAATTGGTCAGGGCTCGTGAACTATTCCTTGTGGTGTCCTGCAGATTTAGGTGAGACCATCAGTGATGCCTTTTTCATGTTTCTTTTGCAAGGTAATTGATTTCTTTTTTGTCTTTATGTTGTTGTGTATTTCAGTGCTGGTATAGGTTTTTTGCACTTAAGTTACGAGTTACCTTTGTACATGTCTCATGAACCATGCTCCTTTGTCAAAGTCAGTTTTAATTTAAAAACAACAGATATACAGCCCTTATCAAGCACGCAGTCAGCGCACGTTGGATTCAGAATGTTACCTGGTGTTTTCTTTGCCTTATATATTGTGTTCTTTTCTCTTCAACAGCCTCAAGTACTACAGCCTTCCAGCAGCCTTCCCAGTTCCACAGACCTCGCCCAGGGAAAACTAATAAAAATGCCACATATCGAGGCCCCCAGCGAATATCCTAAACATGATCTGCATGAAAATAGCAATCATCAGAATCAAAATGCTGCAAATATCTCTCTCATAAATAGTCTGAATGATGTAAACTCTGTAATGAACATACAGTTAAATGTAAAAGATGAGAATGCGTCGTATTTGGAAACTTTGAAAAATAAAAACACTGAAGACCCTGGAGGGGTAGCTGGTAATAAAGAAGGTACGTTACCATCTCGTTCCTGTTTTCAGACCTCTACGAAAGCTGATGCTAGAGAGGTGCAGACTGAATTAGCTGCAAAAGGTCAACCTTCGTTCACAAACCAGGCTTCTTGGCCAAAGACTTCAAGAATTGCAAAGCCCCCAAATGCTTTAGTGCCTCCGACGATGGCCATTCCCACACAATCTGCAAATCATTCCGCTGCTTCCAAGGAACGTGAACTTCTACCACCGAGTAGTTTGACTCAGCTACAGTCAACATCTGGTCAGGATAACCTAAAGGGTAAACAGAGTCAGAAAGTATCTAAACTTCGCCCACCAACTATGTCCTTTATTAAATCTAAGCAAATGAGCAGTCAGAAATCCACACCAGTATCTGCACAGCCTCAGAACACCAGTTTGAAGACTAACATCCCAAAGCCACCAGTACAGAGAAAGGAAAATGGGCAAACACAGAATAGTAGTTTGCATTCTGGGGATAGTTTGCCCCTTGATCGGCGTTCCCGCCTCCCTAAACCAAAGACGCATACATACATCTCCTTGAATGATGCCATGCATTGAACAGCTTCCCATGTATTGACTGCCTATCTACAGCCTGCAAGTCCTGAGTGATTATTAAAAACAGCATTTTTCTTTAATGCTTGCATACTCCATCCTGTTATGCTCTGAGGCTCGTATTATGAGCTGTGCAGCTTCTCTTGAGTGTGTTTTATTATATTGTAGGTCTGTATTAAAGGTTGTATTGACCAGTGATACTAGTAATTAGGCAAATACTGAAGTCTGTGGTGACCACAAATACCAGAATGCTGCACTATGTATTTCAGGATGTCAGAAATTCTTACCTCTGTTTGAGTTCTTAGACAATGGAATTACTATTCAGTTTAACTTCTTGGTTCTGAGTACTCATTAGGTTAGAGCAGTGGAAAGTTAGACTTGGTAACCAATGTTCTATTGGCCATAATTCTGACTCTGTATTCCAGAGGCCTATGCAAAAATCCTTGTATTTATAATTATCTCAAGACTGACATATTTAGTGTTATTTAATCTGGTGGGTTGGGTGTGGGTTGTGTTGTTTTGTTTTACTGTTATCTGAAGTTGCTCTGTTCTTTATTTATCCCATTTTCACTGTTCACAGAAAATAAGCAACTTTCATAGGGTGAAATGAATCTTCTCTCAAACATAATCATTTGTTAAGAGACTGTGGTATGTTTTTATTGTTAAATAGACACATTACTGGGTAGATTCTTGAAAGGCAGTACTAAGGATACTTGTGCAAAACCTTCCGATACAGGCTCCTGTGAATTGGTAAGTAGGGAGCCTCTGGGAATAAGGGGTCTGTAACACCGATACTGACATTGCACAACATGCATTTAAATTAATAGGTTTTAACTTTTATTGTACTACTTGTATTTATTGATTTCTGCTTTATATTGAAAGACTCTGAAGTACCTGACTTGAAATTTTGCACAAACTTTGCCATATGTATAAGTATTTGAAAGTGTTTTTCAGAATAAAACTTGTATTTAAAAAGCAACTATTTAAAAAGGAAAAAAAAAGAATCAATCAACCCCAGTTACTTGCTTGGAGCAATCCTAGTCTGTCCTGATACAGAGCTGGTACTCTTAAGAGTTTTTTCAGAGATGTGTATTTTGGGTTTGGGTTTTTCGTAAACTATTTTTTGTGTAATTTCTAAAGAAGTGCATGGTAACAGGGAAGGAACTTTTTGGGGAAATAAAGCAAAAAAAAAAAAAAGTTTTCCTGCTCTCTAGGAGAAGTTTTTTTTCTGAAAGTGGTCTGGAAACACATGCCCATCATGGTGCAACAATGGGACCATGACACGTGCTGTGAGTTAAATATATGCATATCCAGTGCAGCTTTCCAGTAACTTAGTACTCCATCTTCAATTCTTCCCTTCTTTCCCATCAGTATCTCTTGGATGTTGCTATTTTGTGGGTTTTTTTCTGATCATAAATTGTTTTTAAAATCAGCAGTAGATAGCAATTACAATTACTTGGCTCAAAATCGGTTCCTGAACAGCATATTATTGAAATGAACCACAGTAGTAGAATGTTCTAGGCTTTGGCTATCAGACATATTTTCTTTGAGAGAATTAAAAGTGAATAGGTATAGCCATTTCATAAACAAGCTCAGTAATCAAGTTTTATAATGTAAGTGCTGTAACTAGGGGTATCTTGATGGATACCTCGGTTGGATGGGAGAATGAATAAAATTACAATCATGTCACCTGAATTTTTCAGTACAAAATTAATGTCCAAAAAAAGCTTTGGTTTTGTCACATTGTAAGTTCTTTCAACTAATAATGAAATGGAAAAATGAAAAGCTTGGAGGGGAAGTGGGTAGGGGAGGACATTCTATCTCAGAACTACTTACATGAGTCCGAAACCTGAAGTACTCCTGTTAACTGGGAAGAAGGCAATTTAGGCAAGAAGTAACGGGTGTCATTGTTACAGTTGATAAAGGATCAAAATAACTGCAATTCAAGATTGCTGTAACAATTATTCTCCAGGAAAAATTCTTTATTTCCTTGAAAAGTGTTGACTTTGATGGCCGTCAGTGTGTCAGCATTTACTTTTAAGAAGGTAGAAGTGACTTTTTATATTCTGCAAAACGAGCTCCTGGCAGCTAACCGTGTTTCTCGGGAGTTTAAAAGCTACTAAGGAAATGATCTGATTCCTAGTTCATTTTCTGGTCTATATAGATTTCTGTGGAAAGTGAATTTTTTTAAGTTCGCTTTCCTTGAAGAGAAGACAATTTTATTTTCAGTTGTATATGATATTGTGTAAAAAGGTGATTCTCACTTGATGCTATTGATGAAGATATTTCACCGTGAGTTATTTTGCTTCTTATTCTGGGGGTATCACAGCCTGATTTAGTGATGTTAAAATTTTAATGTTTACATTTAAAAGTATAGATATCTATCTGTCTGCACCTTTACTGAAAATAACGGAGCAAAGTGACGAGATGATCAGGGTTTTAATGAAAAGATAGTTATTAATTTTTTCTATGAGAACAAAAATATATTTATTACATGAAGGGTTTTTTCTGTGTTAAAGGAGCTTAAGTAGATGATATACTTTGTTATAGCATTTTCCCATTTTGTCCTGACAGATTAGTGAGACATCGAGCTGGAGACAGCAGGATTTGATCACAGATGAGACAGATGCTAGCCTGAATTGTGCATGTATTCAGCTGCTAACCTCACATCTCTCTAAAGGCAGCTACATCTTTTGGCTCTTCAGACTTTACCAGGGAAGGCTCTGTTGCATGTATAGTATGTCCAGAGTATGAGCAAAGCCCATCAGTAGATGGGCAGCTGGAAGAGAAGTAGTGAAGTGGTTGGAAGCTTCACTTCAGTGAGGGATGGGGACTTGGGGAAGATGGGTATGAGGGCACTGCGTACCACTTCAGATGGGATTAAGTCAGTGTTTTCACGTGGCGTATCTACCTTATGAAGGTGCAGCTATATCATCAGTACTGGTGCAGATTATCCTAAATACATAAATTAAATGATTTGATATCTTCAGGGTTTTTTTGGTAGGTTTGTTTATTTTTTTTTAAGTTTACTAAAACTGGTTTACTGCCATTTTTTAATTATGATTTCTAATTCTTTTGTGCAATATTCACAAAAGTGTTAAACTACTGTTCAGTGTATGTGTACAGAGGCAATTACATGTTTTAACAAGTGATTAAACACAAGAGAAGAAAAACAGAATTGCACTTTAAATGAGCTTAATTGCTTGGAGTTGTGCCTAAAATGATCTAGATGCCTCCTGCTGTGTGTGGCTTTTGTTTAAAACTAATTTCCCTGCTAGTGTTGCTGTTTCCAAGGTATCTTCACATCACTTTCACAGAATAAGTATGCACTCTAGCATGTTTAAAAATATTCATATAGTGTGCTGATAGTTCTGTTGTGCAATGACTTTAATTTAACCATGAATTCTGACACATGATGCAGCTGGGTTGTTACCTTCCCCTTTCTTGCAGCTTGCACTTCTGCTTATCAAGGCCAGTGGCAAAACTTCCCTAGGACTACTGTAGCCCTTAAAAGAATAATGTTCCCAGTGTATGTTTTTGTTTGAGAAAAGTGCAATATTATCTCTTAGACTTTCTCGAAATAATCACAAAAGCCCTGAAAGTCCAAAATGGCCCTGAATTTTTCTTACTGTTCAAAAAAAAAAAAACAAAGGGTTCCTCAACTTTACACTTCATAGCAGTGAGACTAAACATAGCCAATAGACTGCGTCATAGGTAAGTAAAATTAATTTCATCCTGGATCTTAATGCTGATTTATTGTAACAATGCTAGAGAACTGAACACCATTTGTGTGATTTACTTTGTTTGCATGTCACAACCACATGCACATTCTAAAGTGTCATTCTCGGGTAGGCTGCATGTTGTGCGGAAAGTATTTCTGCTTTTACATAGCATATAATCTTCTTAATATGATCATTTTCTCTCCATACAAATGGAAATCCGTTCTTGAATTGGGATTGCTTAGCTATTCCTTATCATTATAGTGACTTTTTCTGAGTGGAGTGGAGGGGACTTAATACGTGACCCTGGTGGTAGGTCTCAGTACAGTGATCTTACAGTTGTGCTGTCAAGGAAATTCAGTTGCCGTTGAGGTAAAGCTGCTCTCTGCCTACATAATTGTAGAAGCGCCACAATAAAACCAATATAATTCCAGTGTCAGTGAAATCTTAAATTCAATACTAGTTAAAACAAGAGGTACCCTTACTATCTGCTTTGTTGTATTTGTTTTTTAATCCAGGCCAGAGTAAATACTGTATATTGGAATTTGCTTGTAAAGTTGATTTAAGAACCTGTATGTAAAAAATTCTTCAGTGTTGCTCTAGTGCATAAAAATAAAAGTCATAATTCTAACAAGTATCTGTTTCTCCTGACTGTTCTCTTGGTGCATGCTTTAAGTCATTAACTCTGCAAAATTAGTTAACTGTAGACAGCAAATTTGGGGGGACATTATGCTGAGCTTTACAGTGTTTTTTCTTGGAATTATCTTTCTCCAACAAACTTACAGATTTCTAGCATGAGACTTTTATTAAAGGAAAAAAAAGGAGAGGGCAGCAGGGGGCCAGAAGAGAAGGAAAAGCTAAACAGTTTAAATATATTACTTCCAGATGAACAAGGACTGATGTAGCAGGTTTTTAAAGGTGTCTTATTTCGCCTCTAATGCACAGTTGAGAGTATTTTGTAGAGTTTTCTTTTGTAATTAACTAATTAAAAGTTATTAGCATAAGAGATTACTTTGAAAATCAGCCTGTGTGTATTTCTCTAATTTCCTGATGATTACTGGTACAGAACAGCTTTTGTGCACCCACAGTGATGGGTCTAGGGATGGTAAATACTACTAATATAGCTGTATCAGAAGTGTATGCGTATAAACTCAATGAGCCTTGAGAGACTTGCATCCATTGGATAGATTTTAGTGCATAGCAATATGAAAGTCCAGTGATTCCTACAATTATTTACTCCATTTTCATTCCTACTCAGTTTGACAAACTGAATTATGCTGTGCTACCTTTCATTTCTCTGAGTTTCCTGATACATAAAATGAGAGTGATGCCACTGTTGGCCAACTCAAAATTTGCAAGATTCTATGCTGACAGCATGATAAAAATTCCCCAAGGAAATTAATCCTCATTTTCTTGAACATTGTATTAATCTTCCTGTGTTTGCCTGCTTAGGAGTCCTCAAAAGCCTGAGTTTTAAAATGAAATAAATAAAATAAATTCTTAAACTGATTCCTTGCAAGGCAACTTTCATGGACCTTATTGGAACTATTTTATTGCTACCTGATCCAGACACTTCCCATCTTACTCTAGTGCCACAGTAGTTACATGCAGGCATTCATTAAGTGTAAACAAGGAATAGTTTATCTGTCAGT
Organism: Piaya cayana; assembly: GCA_013389865.1. Classification (NCBI taxonomy): domain Eukaryota; kingdom Metazoa; phylum Chordata; class Aves; order Cuculiformes; family Coccyzidae; genus Piaya; species Piaya cayana. Next base: position 25,512 of record WAAB01024894.1, read on the forward strand.
TACATGCAACACGTTCTCCAAAGCCCTGTAAGGAAGTTCGCATGGGAATATGTATCACAAGCAGTACACTAGCAGTGACATGGAACCTGTGCACCCATCTTCCACCCGAAAGGGGCACATCATGTTAATACAAAAAGTTTTCTATTTGTGGGGTACTTTAGTTTTTAATTCTACTCACCTGTAGTGGAGTGATTTGTGCAACCATCTCCTGTGACTTCTAAAGTGCTATTTTTCTGTATTGCAGCAGCCACACAGATGCCCCCTAGCCACAGGTGAGAGCTGTTGGTGTAAGATGGATCAACACAGCAGTAGCAAAGCAGTTCTCCCTGCAAGATACACAGCAGATTGTCAAGCTGAGTTGATCCTGCCAGGATCTGAGCTTGCATTTCTAAAAAGTCTACAATGTTCAAACCATATGCTTATAAGCTCTTGCAGATTTGGTATTACCATTTAGGGAAGCTTAATTATACATAAACTCTCTGCTAATAATACTTCCATGCATTTTATCCTGCTGTTCAATTTCTTACTTCAAAGGAGTTAGTTAAGGTCCATGTGTGTCCATTATATTAATGACTGTTGAAAGCTCTGTGTATGGTGTTTCTGGGACATGGAGGGTACTGAAAAACATGATGTGTTTGTATTCTGTGTTTATATATGCAAAAAGTGTGTTTCTTTTAAAATACTCTTCTGATGAAACTTCTTTTTGAGCTGCTATGAGGGTGTTAATTTTCTTCTGGGATTATTTTTGACAGTTATTCTCTAATGTCATATTGTCTGATTTCATACGAATGTATTTCTTCAAAAGCAGAAAAAGGCTTTCAGTGGTTATTTCACACTTCAGGATTCCATCTTACACCACTGGGACACAGAACACCACATTGCTGGCTTTTTGCATGTTTTCTGTGGTGTTCACTGTAGGTACAAACTAAGGAATTTGAAGAGAGGCATTAGAAATACACTAACGGTCACAGGATAAATGTTGAAGAAAGGCTTTTTAGCTGTTTCTGTAAGAGTGTTTCCATACAATGCTGACTGCTCTGAACTCTCTACCAGCTGCACATGCCTCAGCAAACTTGTGTCGCTCAGCATGTGCAGAGGAAATAACAAGGTGTAATGGTGTGTGCTTTCTTGATAAAGTGCTTGTGTTCTGGTTTGAGATAAAGTAGGGTCAGTTTTCTAACTTCAGCTATGTCTTGTCTGAGTAACTTTGTTTTCTGAAAGCTCACTGCATGTTTTTCAGGCTGTGTTTCTCTCTAGAAGTGGTAACAAGGAGCACTGGTATGTAGAAATGCCCCTGCTTATACTTAATTTATAGAAGCCAAGGCCATCCTTGAGCTGGTGAAAAGCCATAAATGAAAGATGTGTAAAAAGATTGCACCTGCAGGGAGTGTGGACAGGACAGGACCAACAGGGTGTCTCATCCCGTGTATATCATGTTCGGGATAAAACTCAGGGTTCACAAGGGTTTCTCTCTCTTCTTCCATGGCCAATGTCCAGTGAGGACCTTATCTGTCTGTTTGCCCCTGATCCTGGATCCGTGCATTCATAAATCCAGTTCCTGAGTCCCAACTCCCTCCTGCCACTGATCTTTACCTCATGTCCCAAGCTCTGCAGCATGTATAGTGATGTAGCCATCAGCGAGGGGGACGTTTGTATGTATTTTATTAGTAGTAGTAATATTTACTTTGTTATTATGATTATTGCATTAAAGCTCTTGTAGTTTCCAACCCATAAGTCTATTTCCTCTCATTTCCCTTTCCCTCGGGCGGAAGGGAGAGAACTGGGAGCCCAATTGCTTCCTTTTTACCTGCTGGTGAGGCTGGGCTGGACGTAAAACTTGGAGTTCTTGGAGCTCTGCTGACAGAAAAGGGCAAGAATTACATCTTATTGTAATTGTAAATGCATAGAAAGCAGGTATAAAACTACTGGAGAGTGTTCAGAGGAAGGACATGAAGTTGGTGAGGGGTTTAGAGTGAAGCCATACGAGGAGTAGCTGAAGTCAGTTTATTCAGCCTGGAGAAGAGAAAATGGAGGGGACACTTCATGGCAGCTTCCTGCTTCCTCACAAGGGTAGGAGGAGGATCAGGAGCTGATCTCTTCTCTCTGGTGACCAACGATAGGACCTGGGGGAATGGCAGGATGATTTGCCAGGGGAGGGTTAGGTTGGATATTAGGAAAAGATTCTTCACCCAGAGGGTGTGGGAGCACTGGAGCAGCTCCCCAGGGAAACAGCCACAGTGCCAAGCCTGACACTATTAAAGAAGAATTTGGACAACACAGTCAGGCACAGGGGGTGAATGTTTGGCTTGTCCTGTGCAGGGAAGGGAGATGGATTTGGTGATCCTTGTGGGTCCTTTCCTACTTGGGACATTCTATGATTCTAACTCAGTTGTTTCCCTGCCTGGTCTCTGTGAGGGGCCTGCCTGGTTTCAGCTGGCTGTACTCACCATTCAGCTTGCTGACTGCACAGGCTGCAAAACCACAAAGGATATGGGAGGGAAAGACTGAACGTGTAAATGTGTTGCCAACTCCAAGCCCTTGTAGAAATCTTTAACAGCTCTTTCAGTGCACAAACAGCCAGAGAAAATCCTTCCTGTCTGGGAGGAGGTGGTCTCTTCTCTATACTGCAACAATTTGCTGTGCCGGTGGTCACTTTGGGAAAATAACACAGGGTCAGTGTATGTGTGTGCTCTTTCCTGCCTAATTGTGCATTGACTTTACAGCATATAGCACAGACAATCAGAAATCGCTATCACAATTTGGGCCTCAGTTTTCAGTGCACATTCAATGAGACCAATTTCTTGAACATGCTTGTGTTATATCTTTTAGAAAGAAAATAGTTACCCACTCCTAAGATTCCTTGTATTTCGTATCTAGCAGGCAACAGCTCCTCTTCAGACCTTTCTCAATGGAAGCTATCACTCATGTTGAATCATAGAATCACGAGGTTGGAAGAGACCCACTAGATCATCGAGTCCAACGATTCCTATCAAACATTAAACCATGTCCCTCAGCACTTTGTCCACCCATGCCTTAAACCCCTCCAGGGAAGGTGACTCAACCACCTCCCACGGCAGCCTCTGCCAGTGCCCAATGACCCTTTCTGTAAAAAATGCTTATGCTACTGTATTTAATTTCCGAGCACTCCTGGTGTCTGTTGGTTCATTAGAATTTGCACAACGTGTGGAGTTTCTAGCCCTGCTGCATGCTTTCCGTTCTGCAGAAGAGGAGATTTTTATGTAGCACGTTTGAGAACTTGGGTTTAATTTGCTTACCACTGAGAATGCAATGTGAGCGTATTTGATGGGGAACAAACCTGCGGACAAAACTTAATTATGTGGATTTAATTGTTATGAAACACGAAGCCTGTTGTGATTATATTAATTTGAAGATGACGTTCCTACAAGTAGTGCACATAGGAATTAAAGTTAGAAGAATTTATGAATTGCATGTTGCTGCCCTGAATTATGATAGATACAATCAAGCAGTTTTTTCAGGGAATTAAATTAGTAATGTACTAGACCCGGGGCTTTTCTTCATGACTTGCTTGTTTGTTTCATTTGTAGCTCAAGGAAACCTTGGACTGAACCATTTTTCCTAGCAGTTCTGTTCCAATATGAAAGGAAAAGATTCTTAGTGACTCCTAAAATGGAACTGCTTGAAAATTTCCCTTTGAATCCTCAAGTCATCCTCGTCTACTCATGCCTTAAACACCTCCAGGGAAGGTGAATCAACCACCTCCCTGGGCAGCCTGTTCCAATGCCCAATGACCCTTTCTGTGAAAAACTTCCTTCTAATCTCTAACCTAAACCTCCCCTGGCGGAGCTTGAGGCCGTTCCCTCTTGTCCTGTCCCCTGTCACTTGGAAAAAAGAGGCCAGCTCGCTCCTCTCTACAACCTCCTTTCAGGTAGTTGTAGAGAGCAATGAGGTCTCCCCTCAGCCTCCTCTTCTCCAGGCTAAACAACCCCAGCTCTCTCAGATGTTCCTCATAGGGCCTGTTCTCCAANAGACTTCTCCTAGTCTGTAGCTCTGCATAGGGTCATTGTGCCCCAAGTGCAGGACCCAGCATTTGGCTGTGTTAAACCTCATGCCATTGGACTCAGCCCAGCAGTCCAGCCTGTTCAGATCCCTTTGCAGAGCCTCCCTACCCTCCAGCAGATCGACACTTCCAGCCAGCTTAGTGTCATCTGCAAACTTGCTAAACATGAATTTTAACAGTATGCTTTATGTCCTGGGTGTAAGTTCTGTAGAAATACAACATGGTACCTGGCAAAGATGATTTCAATTGCTAGATCTGTGATGCCTTCTCAGGACTTTAGTGCTTTGCACTGGAGAATTCAGTCTTTCAGACTGAATCCAGCAGAGGGAGTACTTTGGCTTTTTTTAAAAGTAATGATAGCTTATTTTCCTATGTTCCATGGATGATATAATACAAGTTATTAGAGGTACATACAACTTGAGCTGCAAGAACAGGAAGGCAGTTCTGACCTATCTCATGATAAAAGGGCTGCAAGTAGCTGTTGCAGGCTGGAAGGAATCTACATTGTGAAGCTGTACGAGAAAGCTGTAACATCAAATCTCTTGAAGGAAGGACTGGCAATGCAATCAGCATCTTTTCACATGCAGCAGAATGCTGCACAGACTTGCGTGAGAGTGCAAGGACCAGAAGCAGAACAATTATGTTAATAACTACGCCTGTCCAATCTAAATGAAAATGCATGGTAGCTAAAAAAGTAAATCAGCTCAGGTTGGTACCAATGTTAATCTCATAATTTTCCAGCATATATGATCCTCTTGTAAAGAAACAATTATCTCTCTTTCTCTTCTCTGCCCTTGTAAATGAATCATAAACAACAGGGCAGAGCTCACAAGAGCAATTATTTCTGAACTTTCATAGGAACCACACAGATGCAAAGCTGGGACATCACTGTACATATGTGATGTCTGTATATTTTCTAATAAAACAAAAAATTGGTCAGTGGAATATTAATGTTTACAATTTCTGTCTTGCCAGTTGTATCTTACTATAGTGGTACTGGTGCAGGATCTGGGAAAAAAGTTTCAGTTCTGTCCAGTGAAGTACTTTGACCCGTTTTCCAGAAGGTTGTTGCTGTTTCTTTGACATCTTCAGTTCCACTATGGACCTGATCTGCCCTGTCCAGCTGGGAGAATGGGGGAGTGAACCAGCTGGAACTCTGTAGCTCTGAAGACATACCTGTCTTCTTTCCTTCCTTATGTTTTCATACTTGTCCACAGGTTCTCACCTGTCATGCATCTCCCCAGTCCCCATAGCTGTTTGTGGATCTGGATTCCATTTATTTGTAATTACATGTAAGTGCGTGAGCCCAGTAATCTATTTAAAGCTACCTGTAGACAATTTACGTAGCCCAACTTTTGATCTCCATGTCATTCTCCATGCCATTCATTCATTTTGATCTCCATGCCATTCATTCATGGCATCTCCATGCCTTCTATGACACAGTGACTCGTCTACTGGATGAGGGAAAGGCTGTGGATGTGGTCTTCCTGGACTTCAGCAAAGCCTTTGACACAGTTTCTCACAGCATTCTGCTACAGAAACTGGCAGCCTCCGGCCTGGACAGGCACACACTCTCCTGGGTGGAGAACTGGTTGGCTGGCCGGGCCCAGAGAGTGGTGGTAAATGGAGTTAAATCCAGCTGGA
>WAAB01024894.1:31737-62706 GCA_013389865.1 Piaya cayana
GAAAGGGTCATTGGGCACTGGAATATGCTGCCCAGGGAGGTGGTTGATTCACCTTCCCTGGAAGTGTTTAAGTTACGGGTGGACGAGGTCCTGAGGGACATGGTTTTATTGTTTTGTGGGAGTGGTTGGACTCGATGATCCAGTGGGTCTCTTCCAACCCGGTGATTCTGTGATTCTGTGATTTTACCTGCTTTTCCAATCAGTTCCAGATTATGGGGGTTTTTTTGGCATTTATTTATTTGATTATTGGTAACTACTTACTTGTTCCTCTCTTCTACAGTGACCCATGGGCTTTAATGAGTTTCTTTTCATCACACAACTACAGAGGACACAAGCCTTTCAGTAGCAGAGTGCAGACTGACAATGAATTAACCTCTTAAGTGGAACCAAGGAAATCACTTTTCAGTCCTGAGTCTGCTTCTTAGAGATGTTTCCTTGCTCCCTCAAGACAGATTGTCAACCTCTGTGCCATCAAATGTATGGGAATAATTAATTCTTATCACTTTGAGGTTTGGGTTGTTTTCTGGAGAAATGAAACAAGCACTGAATTCATTTTGCTAGCTATTTATAAGGCTTTTCAAAGCTGCAGCTTTGATAAGGATTCCACTCCCATTTTCCTCCTTTAATTTGCCCTATTAAAAGATGCATGTTGTCTCATCATACCTTTGGCAGTTGCCTGTGTTCTGGCTCGGTGCAGCTGAACCTGCTGCTGTGGGGAGGAACCTGAAAGAACTCTGCTGGAAATGCACAGTCTGAATCTCACAGCTGGCCCAGCTGCTGACAACTATGTGCAGAACTGTGACTGTTTTTCCCATTCCTTTTCTTTGGAGGTAACAGCAGTGGGTCAAACAGACCATTTCCTAGAATGGACTATTGATTCAACCATGTTTTGCTTGATGGGTTTGTAGGATTCCTTGGGTTCCTTTGTTGTTTGGTGTTGTTTTATTTTTCCCAGCATGTTTAGAACATTATATGCTGTATCTCAAAGCTAAAGTACCTTTCCACCATGATGGAATGGGCATTGAAATGTTCATCAATTTATCCAGTTGCAGTGTCCTGCAGACTTTCTTATTTGTCTGTTCAGCAGTTGATAGGCTTAGGTTGGTAGCATGCAAGAGCTTTGACTTTCTGTTGGTTGCAGTGGCTCCCTGTCATGATTAACCTGATGAACCTCATGATGTCAAATGTGACCAGCAGTACCAGTGTGGGCAATTACAGGAAGCTTGCTCTCATAACCCAAGAGTCATTTAGTTTTATGCTTCTGTGTGGGTTTGTTTTTGGTTTTTTTTTTTTGTGGTCTGTGGGCTGATGCTTTACCAAGGCTGTGGCTTTGCTTAAGGTGTTCCCAAGACTTCTGTGATCCCTAGGAGCATGTTAGGCTTTGTTAGACCAGGAGGGAACTGCACATCAGTGAGGTCAAGGCAGTACCATTCTGGTGCAAATTTCCACATCTCTGGATATTTCCGGAAGGGGAATTTTTGTCAGTAGGCAGTGTGCTAGCAGGTGACAGGCCTCAACCACCTCCCCTTGGCATGGACCCAGTTATGCTCTGGAGAGCCTTCCGTGCTGTCCGTGGAAGTCTAGTGGGATGGCCACTTCAGGCCAAGCAGAGCTTGTGCTTTACCCACTGGGCCAGGCCAGGTGTCCAGAAGTGGGAAGAAGCTGCTGATAATCCTGGAAACTCCTGGAAGAGGTGCTACAGGAGTGTATGGTGCTTTGTAAAGAATCTCTGCAGCTAAAACATACAGCTGAGCAACTTAGTGTTGAACTGGGCTAGGACAACCAGATTCTGGGAGAGGATTAGCAGTTTGTGTTACTATAGGTGCAATTCATGCAAGGATTTAGAGGTACAGGAGGTTTCTTGTCACTTTTCAATTGCTGTTACTCCCCTCCCTGTGAGTAATTGGAAAAAAATAAGTGTTGCTCTGTTTTGAGAAAGCAGTTGTTTTTTTATTTTCTTGTCCTGGTGTTTCAGATGCTTTGTGGAAACCAGTTAAGTTTCCTTTTACTAGCATAAGTAGTTCAGGAGACAATTGTATTTATTCCACCACCAGCTAAAAAGGACTTTTGAACTCCTGAAGAGCTTCCTAGTGTGAATGCCCTGATCAAAAGATGCTATTTTTCCCCTGCTTGGGAACCAGCACTTTGAGCCAAGCAGTCTGCTGGCTGCCAGATTCAGCAGCAAACGTGGGAGTATTTGCTGGTGTGTATCTGGGGATGGAGCTGGAGACAATTGCAACCTGACATCAGCCACCTAGACTTCAGTGCACTGGCTTATGCAAACAAGTGATCTAGTATATGCAGTATACCTGATATTGGCTGTTCTGAACCAGAAGGTGGAATGATTCCTGCCTAATGTGACTGTTCAGTGGATTTCACCCTGTGTTTGTGTGTAAATGCTTTTGCATTGTGTTATTTGCTGCAATGACATGATTTTTACCTCTTTTCCACAAAATTCTGCCACATGGAAACAAATGTTTTTTATTACTTAGCTACAGTAAACTTGCTCACTACCATCTGACAGCTTATTACCAAGTTGTAGCTGTTAAAATTATGGATGCATCACTTTCAGGTAGTTTCATGGGATGTGATACCAAATGCTTTGCTATCAAACAAATAGGTGTTATTTTTGACAATGCTGGTGGTAATATGGATGAACATCTAAGATCACTAATGCATGTATTGTAAACACTATTTCCTAGTAATCTCTCTGTGCTTCTGGCTGAATGGAAGTTGCCCACTGAGATTCTGGCTTCAGCTGCTGCTCCTTTGGGGTCTGATAAATGTGAGGCTCTTGAGCTGGTGCTCATTATTATTAATTAAGGAGCAGCTCTGTACTTGACAGCTTGAGGCACAGCTTCATGAATCAAATCCTAACTGTGCTGAGATGGTCAGTGGGGAAGGCTGATGTTGCTTTGTTAAAATTGTAACTACCGGTTTATAGTGACTTCTGGGTGATTTTGTTTGTAATTGCTATGTGATCAGTCATGAAAGGTGGTCCTGTAAGATCTGCTTTCTTCTAACAACTCTGCACCATGATTGTCTCTCACTTCCCATCTGGGTGACCAGGAGACAGGTGTGTCATTTTTAATTATGCTCAGCTCTGGAAGGCGGTGACTGAACTTGTGCTGTTTATTCACTGATCTTTGTTCACAGCTCCCAGTCTTTGGTTTAGCAGCCTTTGGTTTAGCAGCCTTTACTGCTGGTTCTCCTCTCATGCAGGAGACTGATTTCAATTTTATTTATTTATTTACTTTTTACAATCAGTAGAAAACAGTAAGCAAAACAGCGGCTGAGAGTTTTGAGTGTGTGCTCAGCTGATTTCTCTCTGTCTTTTGGAAAAGCTAAGGAAATAGCACAACTTGCATGAAGAAGCCAAGGGCTAGCAACTTCTGGAGCAGAGAACTGAAGGATTAGGTCATAAGTTCAGACTGACTAGGCATTTGCTGAAGTTCCCCTAATGAAAGGTCTTAATATTCTTGGTGATAGACTGTAGTGGCTTCTGCATATGCTGTTTATGATGTTGCAATTTTAGACCCATATAGCTGCTACATGAAGCTTGTTTTGAACATTTGCAGAGCAGTATTTTTTTAGCAGAATTGTATTTAGACCAGATGCACTGTTCAGGGGGGCTGTGCAGTGTTGGCTTGCTTTTTTGGTCCATGTTATTTTCTGCCTTTTGAGGGCTGCTATTGCTGGCTGCTCTTACTGAGTGCAGTGCGTGCAAAAGCATGGTGTAAAGCTGAAAATGAAATCATTTGCACTGTTTCTGGATGTGTTGTTATGTTTAACATGGGCTCTTTGTTCCTCCACTCCACTATTCAGCAGTTTTATAGACCGTATGCTGAGTCTGACAGGGCAGCTGGACCCAGCAAGTCTATCTGTTCTCCTTGTGGGCTCTGGGTATGATTGCCCATGGAGATAAGGCTGCTGGCCTAGAAGTGGAATGGGTTCCCTGTGTGCCATCTCCCAAGTGTAACCAGTTTCAGGGGGCTGAACCATCATTAATGTCTCTTGTTCTTGCCTAAGTCCACTTCAGACACCAGCCACAGATGTATTTTAGGAGTGAAAAAACACACCATTAGAACTTGGGCTTACGCACAGTCGTTCAAGAGTCTTTTTGAACAGAGTTCCCCACTCTTTGTGGAAGTTATAAGGAGGGAATCTGAGAATTGAAGGAGAGAAGATCAGTTTGGACACTAGCCATCTAGAAGGTTGCAAAGATTTTCCTTGATGTGAATAGAACCTGAGTAGTTGTGTGGGTGACCAACTGTGCCTACCTCTTGCTTGAATAGGTGGGAGAAAAGGCAGAGAGATTTTCCACTTGCATGGAAAGTTGCTTTCCTAGGCTGAGTGCAGCAGAATGATGTTGCTGTGTTGGAGACAGGCTGTGCCAGTAAGAGAATTTTGTGAGAGCTAGCAGCCCCAACTTTGCTGGGCCACGCTGGGTCACTGTTGGCATGAGCTAGGTAATTAAATCTTGGAGGAGTAGCTAAGTTGTTTCCACCGCTTGTGTGTATGTAGTAATTAAAAGACTTTGTAATTACAGGAGACCAGGGAGGGAAATCAACTGGAACCTGACAGTTTGAACTCTGTTTTGATGGTGAAGATTTACACAGTGAAGCAGCTAGTTTCCTCTCACAGCTTCTGTAGGTCAGAGTTTTACACGGCCCTGTAATCGCTGGTGAGGCTTTGCAGCTGTTAGATGTAATTTCCCTGTCAAATTACTGGCTGCCTCCTGGGTTTCATATGGGGCTCATTGCCAGGGTCTCATCTTGAACGTGTGGGGAGCTTCAGAACCAAGTATAAAGAGGGTTGCAGGATCAATGCTGCAGTTATTTTGTTATCCAGTCTGGCCAATGTCAACAGCAGCCTTATGTTATCCTTCCTCTTCTACTGATAGAATAATGAAATGGCTTAGGTTGGAAGAGACCTTACAGATCATATAATTTCAAGCCCCCCAAGATAGGCAGGGACACCTCACATCAAACCAGGCTGCTCAAGACCTGTCCAACCTGGCTCTGAACACTTCCAGGGACGGGGCATTCACAACTTACCTGGGCAACCTGTTCCACTGCCTCACCACCCTCATTGTGAAGAAGGTCCTTCTTATGCCTAGTCTAAATCTGCCCCTCTCCAATTTATACCTATTCCACCTTATCCTGTCACTGTATGTCTTTGTGAACAGTCCCTCCCCAGCTTTCCTGTAGTCTCCCTTCAGGTACCGAAAGGTCACTATGAGATCTCCTTGGAGCCTTCTTTTCTGCAGACTGAGCAAGCCCAACTCTCTCAGCCTGTCCTCATATGGAAGGGGTTGTCCAGTCCTCTGATCATCCTTCTAGCCCTCCTCTGGACCTATTCCAACAGCTCCATATCCTTTTTATGTTGAGGACTCCAGAACTGGGCACAGGACTCCAGATGAAGTTTCACAAGAGAGGAATAGAGGGGCAGAATCACCTTTTGCTATCATTTGGGTAGTCTTTTTCTGTTCTATCCTCTTCAACCAGAGTGTAGCAGTTTGAACTAGTCTTCTAGGGAAGGCCAGAATTGTTGTGATTAGCAGTTTGTGTTGACTACTGTCCCACTAACCTTCATTTATACAGAAAAACTTGCCATTTGATTCAGGAATGGAGCTGTATAACTGTTGATGCCTGGATTAAATTGCCTCTACAATTCCCTAGCATCTGTCATATCTCAGAGTGATCATTTCTTGTTACAAACCTGCTGACAGGTTGACAGAAAAACTGTTCAGAGTCTTTATGCTGGAACATCAGAGGTATCTGTGTCCTCCCACTTATGGTTGAACTAGACTTCAGAAATTGCTGTAAAAACTCTAAGTTGATGTTTTGGGGTGGGGTTTTTTTCCCCCCTATAAAAATACTGTGAACCTTGTGTCTAATTTTGCATATTTTGGTGTTTTTCTTCCCATTTCATAAGATGCAAGCTAATTCTGTAGGATTTGTACTTTGTTGGTTCTAAATTGCTACTGTGGAATCCTAACTGGGCCTAACTGGCCTTCTTAGCAGATCCTCAAACTGCTGAGGGAATAATTGCCTGTCTTTGCAGAAGTGGGCATGGTGGGGTCTCTGTCGTGATCTGTCTGGGAACCTGGCTCTTTAACAGTGAATCTGAATTCACCCTTCAATGCATATTTTTAAAGGTTGTTCCCAGCATCCAGAAGTCTATATCAATCAGGAACAATCATCATAGAAACATAAAACAGTTTAGGTTGTGTAGATTAGACTTTCTTTTCCATAAAAGTACTTTAAGAAGCTAATTGTCCAGGAGGTAAAAGAAGCCATGTAAATCATGGCCATTTTCAATTTGAGAACCTGGGGATCTTGGCAAATTACTTATTTTGAATTTTTAATAGGTTTTTGCTTGTGTTTGTGGCAGTCTTTATACAAAGCAAATGTAGTACAAAAGAACAAAGTACTGGTTTTCACTCCTCTTGTTTTCCAGACTACCCCCAAATATTATATTAGGATATTGGGAAGAAAATTTTTGCTGTGAGGGTGGTAAGGCACTGGAGCAGGTTGCCTAGAGGGGTCATGGATGCCTCATCTCTGGAGGTGTTCGACTGGGTTGGGTGAGGCTTTGGATAACCTGATATGATGAGGGATGTCCCTGTGCCGGGTGGGGTGGTGGAAATGGATGATTTTTGATGTCCCTTCCATCTACAAATGCATTAAGAAAATAATTGATTTGTACCAACCAGAGAAAATGAGGCTCCAAGGCAGTGAGAGAAAGAATGTAAAAGCATTGCCCAGGATCATATAGGCAGGTCCCCAAGGTAACAACCTTGTTAAGATGGCCTATTACCTCTCTTGGATTTCAAGTATTGGAAGACACTCCTCCCTGCTCTTAACTGTTCCTATGAAGAAAGAACTCAGAAGGGTCTTAGCCAAGATGTGTATTACAGGAGTTCCAGCTGTTGATCTACTGCCAGAGATGTTTAGGGAGATACATCCTGCTTTGGCAGCAGCCAAACAGAGCCAAATGCAAGATGCAGTGGGCAAAAGGCTGGCAAACAAACCTGAAATCAGTATGTCTTTGAAGAACAGGGTAAACTGCAGGTATGGGAGTTTCAATACCTTTTCCCACATCTGGGAAGCTTGGTAGAAGAATAGGGCCCTGTGTACAAAGCGTGAAGGGGAGCTGCCAAACTTTTCCTTAGGGTCTTTTTTTTTGAGTTGCTGTTTTTATTACTCTTGTATTTCTCCTGTCCCCTTTTGTATCTAATTGCTCCCCCATTCCTCAGCCTCCCTCTTGTCAGTGGCTGAACTGTGGAGAGGCACTGGAACATTTAGCAAATAGATTTCAAAGCCTCTTTAGGGATTTTAACTGCCTACTTTCCTGCTTTTCCTAATGGAGCCAAGCAGCTAAATCCTGAACCTGAAAAGGTCAAGGGAAGGTAAATTCCAAGTACGTGATGGTCCTGGACTGTTCCTGTGCACAGTAGAAGCAATTGTGATGGTGTGCTTAGTACCCAAACTGCTTGTCAGCTGAGCCTTTCCTTAAGTGCCTCTGTGGTGCCATGTATTAGCCTGACCATCATCGAGCATGCTGCTGAAAATAGCAAATTTGCAGGGCCACCAGTGGTGCAGTCACTGTGGGAAGAGATAGCATGACACAAGATGATATAGGTAGATGTTGTCTTAGCAACTGCTCCTTAGGCACTCTTTGTTCTTCACTTTTGAAGATAACAGAACATCACAGAATCAGCAGATTGGAAAGGACCCACTGGATCACCGAGTCCAACCGTTCCTATCAATCACTAAACCATGCCCCTCAGCATCGCATCCACCCCTCTTTTAAAGCCCTCCAGGGAAGGCGACTAAACCACCTCCCCGGGCAGCCTGTTCCAGTGCCCAATGACCCTTTCTGTGATATTTTTTTTCCTGATGTCTAACCTAAACCTCCTCTTGTCCTGTCCCCTGTCACTTGGGAGAAGAGACCAGCTCCTCTCCACAACCTCCTTTCAGGTAGTGGTAGAGAGCAGTGAGGTCTCCCCTCAGCCTCCTCCAGGCTATCAATCCCAGCTCTCTCAGCCGTTCCTCATAAGGCCTGTTCTCCAGCCCCTTCACCGGCTCTGTTGCTCTTCTCTGGACTCGCTCCAGAGCCTCAACATCCTTCTTGTGGTGAGGGGCACAAAACAGAACACATGGATTTGAACAAATATGGATTTGCTTTCAGCTTGGCTTTCTAACTGACAAGTGTCTTAACTGAATATGAAGTGAACTGGAGAGGCCTTGGCTACCAGATGAATGGCAGAGAGATTGTTTTAGTATAAGCTGGGAAAGAAGTTTTATAGGGGAATAACAGACTAAATCTGTGCCGTGTTAGAATGGAGTAGCTTCATTGTAGCAGCCCTTGAATGGATCCGCTAGGATTTTATGTGAAATGGTCAGGTAAGAGAGGTGACTTCACTGAAGAATTTATACCTATAAGATTAGAGTTCACTAGGTGTTTTAAAAAGAATTAACTTTAAATTTCAGGTTGCAATGCTTCCTATGAATTTTTTTCTCTAAGTTTCAGCCGGCTAATACTTTCAGCTGTTTGAGGCTTATGTTACGTTGTACATTGTTTTGCAATCTGAATGAGACTGTTGAAAGAGTTAATACATGTCTATTTCTGATGCTGCTTTTGACATCTTAATTACAATATAACTAAGTTAAACTTGCATGAGATGTACTTCTCAGTATAAAGTCATCAAAGAAGTCTGCAAAGTGCTAGTAAATGTTTATAGGGTTTTCCCTGTACTTAATATTATGAATCTTCTTGGGTTCATGTGAGATTGATCCATGGTCAGATCCATTTTGGAAGTTCAAGTCTTGCAATTGACACTGTATGACCTCATCTCCAAAAGCTACGCAGTGATTTACTTCTGGATTTTGAAAACTTATTTACTTCCAGTGATGTGTGTGTTGATTTTATTATTGTTCTCAGTTTTGGATTGAAAACAAGTGCTAGAAGCTTATTTAATCTTACTTGAGGGTGTATTTTTACATGTAAACAGCTCATTTTATTAAATGACAGAGCTTAATGAAGGAAGATGTTATACCCTCTTAAATATGGGGACAATTAGAGGAGGAGGATACTGAAACTCTTTAATTACTACCAGATATAAAATTAGTAGTATTTCTGGACCACAACTCAGACCTTTTCAGATATATTACCAGTGGTGAGTGGTGTACATTGGATATTTGCTACCATCCTGAAATCATGAGGAGAACTTTTACAAAGAATGATAGGACATTTTTTTTACTCTCTCAATCATGCAGACTTACAAAGAAAAAATGTGTTGTTTCTGCTTTTTGTTTTCTGTGGGAACATTTTACAGAGAAGAAAGCCTTGAAACAGAGAACTGAAAGATAAACAAAGGCCAGCTGGGAGGAATACAGCAGCTAGTTCAATGGGAGCCAGTACTAGCTGAAAGAAAAACAATTAAAGAGAAATATCAACATAGTTAATTTTAGTATAACTTGGTTTCTTAGCATGTGCAGTAGTTTAACCAATAATATGTTAGTAATAGATTTATGGACAGCTACCTTTAACCAACAATACACTGTAGATACCCTCGTGGGCACACAGTTATGTAACCAAAAAGGGTTTATAAAGAAACGGCTAAGCTGAATAGATTGAACACTTGCTGATCATATTGATCTCTGCATCTGATCCCATGATCTCCCGTCAACAGCTATCATACAGCTTGATTGTGGGTTCAAACAGAGTAGAGGTTAATAATGTTTCAGAGTAATATGCCTGGACAAGGACAAAGTGTCAAACCAGGAAACTTTCATTTTTAGCATTCAATTAATTGCCCATTACCAGCAAGCTACTGGTGATAGACTCTTTCATTCACAAGAAGAAATTATTATTTAGTCTCCATAGGAGAGAGCTGAGGGACTTAGAGCTGAGTGCCCAACCAAAGAAGGCAGCAGGGCTTTACAACTCTGCTGTTATCACTGCAGCGCCTCATGGAACAATTGGGTATAACGGAAATTTCCATGTGAGTTGCAGACATATACTTTTAATTTACCTCTGCTATTTAGTCCTGGATGTGGTGCAAGATACTGACTGTGGCATTCATCGGCTCTTCTCCAGTCTTGGAGGTACCTGTTGCTCTGCCTTTATTTGCTGCTGACACCACTGTCATGGCTGAACACTGTGTCAGAGCTGACAGCACGAATGGATATGGTCAGATGTGTTTCTGAAGTGGCTTTGGATGCATGGGTCTATTTTCTCTTTTCCAGAATTTATTTTACTAGTGCTCAACCAGTGCTTTTTATTTTTCCCCAAGTCTTGTTTCTGTAAACTGAACTGACTAAATTATGCTCAGGGATCCAGGCTTGCTGATAAGTTTTAGATTGTGAAAAGCTGCCTTAACATTTCCTTGAATTTAAATCTTAAATGTGGAGTGAGCTATTACCTGAGCTATTCTGCAGTTTTTGCCTCATCTTCTGTGTCTTGAGATCTTCCCGAATCAGCTAAGAGAAGTCTTCATAGAGGCAACACCAAGAACTGTCTTGTAAGTGAACGCATGTAGTCAAAGGTTGCCTCAATCCGTTCACTCTTCCTTCCCTTTTGGGGAAAGAGAATGGAGCTGGGAAGCAGCAGTGATGGGAGTGAACATTGCTAAATGAAGAACAGTTACAAATACCAGTGTTTAAAGGAAGACGGGCAGTGAGACTTGACTAACTCTTATATACCATAATTTTTCAGGTTATTCAGAGTGGTTTTATTGCCAAGAAGTCAGCTCTGAGCTGAGTGGATTATTTTTTCTTTCTCATTGTCATGTTTGTATTTATCGAGCTAACAAAGATTGTGAGAACAGCCAAAACAGGTGTCATTCCATCAAAATGGAAGGGGTATTTGTTAATCTGTTCTTCTATGTGCTAATGTGGGAAGGAGACCGTTTCAAGCAGGTCATATTGCATGTCTGTGTATTTTTCACTTAATGTTTAGTACAGTTATCAATTGTGAAGTGGCAGTGGTTTTCCAGTGTAAGATGGATAATGCATTATTGTAGCTCTTTAGCTAGTAAGAAGAGCTGAAGTTGTCTGTTGAGCTGTCACAAGGACAGCACAGTGCAAGAAGTTGACAACATATATGACAGAAAAAAGACACATTAGAGCCAAGACCGTGGTAGAATGGTAGTTACACCATAAAGACAGAAGTGACAGCGTGGATTGTTTCAATTAACAATCTCATCTTGGTATGAACTCAAGTCAGAAGCACAGTGTTTTTCCTTAGGAAGCTGAAAGCTATGCAGAGTCTTAAAAAAATTTTGAGATGAAAAGGTTGTGAGGTATACTCAGCAACAGAGTAAAGCCTCACCTAGATCCTGCTCTGTTCATAGATTCAGTGTTCCTCAGAGGTAAATCTAGTATTTGCCTACAGGTTCCATCAAGCTGGTTGATAGTCTCGGCTGGTACTGGCATAAAAGCAAGGCATACACTGCAGCCCGATGCCTGAGTGGCAGTGTGTTCCCACTGAGCAGTGTCTGGGAAAATTGTGCCACCTGGGGTGGGTGTAGAGCTTAGAGAAGACACAGCTTTCTGCCATGGATACTACTGACCCCTGGTCAAGCTGGTAGAGCTTCAGTGCCCTTCCTATGTGCCCCTCTGTGTAAACTGAGATAGCACGCTCTGTTCACACCACTCCTGGTCAAGAGCTCAAGAGAAACATTAGAATTGTGTTTACATTAAAGGGTTTGTTTTAGTTTGCAATGACCTTTGTGTATGGAATGCTCCACTTGCATTGTTCTAAAATGCCAGCATTTTCCTTTTCTTGAAACTGTCTTTTCTGAAGAGCATTTTACAGTGTTACATTTAAGAATGTTACATAAAATTAAATGATATTGCATTGTCTCAGTCTATTTTTTTGTCTCTAGCTAAGGGCAGGTCATAGTCTGACTAGGAATAAGGCAATTACATGAGAATCTAATGCTGACTGTTCAGTATTGTTTTTTGTTATAGGTAGAATAAAAGGCTCAACCTTATGCCAAATGCCCCTTCTTTACCACACCCTTCTTACCTTCTTCTGTTTGTGTAAGATTAGTGAAGTATGGTGAATGTTTAATTAAGTTTAATTGCATGACAGCTGAAAAGTGGGGAGGTAATTACTCATTTAATTATTGTGCTGTTTTGTGCTTAAAGTGTGTTTATAATTGCTCTTTTTATAAGGACACTCAACTTTGCAAGCTTGCATGAAATTATAAAAGCCTCATACCTTTTGCTCTTGTTTAAAATTAAACTAAGTAAGGAACATCTGTAAAACAAGAGAAGTGCATTTTGTTACTCCAGGCACTCCCTCTTCTCTGTTAGTTTTGATGGTGTCATCCTCCCTCCCTGACATTTCTGTACTGGGAAGGACTTTAATATTAATCATATTTAAGCACAAACCCCATTGTCTTTTGCATAGTTTTCATTAATAGTTGTAGAACACATTAAGAACCTGAGTTTGCAGACATGCAAGTGTAATATTACTTCTTACACTGTCTTCATTAATGGCAACCCAGTAAGTCATGGAACGTGATTACCTGAAACAGTTGAAGGTTAAGTGACTCCTAGTTATGAGCGCCGATAAGAGACTTTTCCAGTGTGCATAAGGACTCCCAAAGTTATCTAAAAAAGTGCACTTCCTTGCCACAGTCCATTTCTCTTCTCCTCTTGCTGGTACTGGCAGTAAGGCTGAGATACAGAGCTTTTGACAATCCAATAACTCCTGAGCCAACTAATCATGATGTCCAAAAGATGATTTTCCTGTAGGAGTCACCAGAGTGGAGAGAAGCAGAGCAGTGAAGGAGAAAGCCAGCTATTCAAACACAATCACTTCTATAATTGCAAAGGGACTCAAAGGCTGAGGGGGTTGCAGGGACTACAGGATTATTTTTTGTTTAAATAGCAAACAGCTGGATTAGGTGAAGTCCCTGTGCAAAACGTCCCTCTGTAGTCATTAGGCAAGGGAAAGAATTTCCCCAGCTCTGTCAAGGTTACTGTCAAATTAATTTCTGTATTGAGTTCTCTTACCTTTCCCAGCTGAGAGGGAATAGTGGTGTGTGTGACAGGGAGACCCTATGGTAAATTACTGCTTTTCATTGGCAACCCTGATGTGACACATCTGAACTAAGCCAGTGCTGCTACTCTGTGTGTTACAGGCCGTATGAGGAATGGCTGAGAGAGCTGGGGTTGTTTAGCCTGGAGAAGAGGAGGCTGAGGGGAGACCTCATTGCTCTCTACCACTACCTGAAAGGAAGCCGTGGAGAGGAGGGAGCTGGCCTCTCCTCCCAAGTGACAGGGGACAGGACAAGAGGGAATGGCCTCAAGCTCCACCAGGGGAGATTTAGGTTGGACATTAGGAAAAAAAAATTCACAGAAAGGGTCATTGGGCACTGGAACAGGCTGCTCAGGGAGGTAGTTGAGTCACCTTCCCTGGAGGGGTTTAATGGACAGGTGGATGTGACGATGAGGGGCATGGTTTAGTGTTTGATAGGAATGGTTGGACTCAATGATCCAGTGGGTCTCTTCCAACCTAGTTATTCTATGATTCTCTGAGTTGGAGAAATAAAGGGCTGCACAAGCCCAGAGGACTCCAAATATCTGAAATTTGATTCCCTCTCCAGTCTGCAGCTATCCTGGTTGCTCCTTGTGTACCTCCAGGCACTGTTACTTCTTTTACAGGTAAGGAGCACTGGAGTAATTCACATTCCTGTCCTCTTAGGGTGGCCCACAACCCCTTTGGGATCTCTCTCCTGCACAAGGGAGACTATTCCTTGTTACAGAGAGCGGCTTTCAGCCTTCCCTTCCTTTGGGTATCTATATATCTGTTTCCATGTGTCCTCCTACCCTTGGATACTCCCAGAGCTTCTCCACATTTACAGCATTCCTTCTGTGGTTCAGACTTTCATTTCTAAGTCACTGCTTGAAGGAGAGGATTTGGCCTTTCAGTAAACCATTAAGGACTGCTGACTGAGCATAAAGGAAGGGCCTCACAAAGTGTAGTGTTTACAGCCTAATAACCCTGTTCAGTCCATGTTAGATTTCTATTAAGAGAAACCACAAAGAGGGATAGACTGGAGCAGTACAGAGAGTCTCAGCTGTGGCAAAAATGATTTTTTTTTACTTTAGTTTTTAATCAATTGGAAAAGAAAAAAAAAACAAAAAAACATAGCCAGAGGATGTGCAGATGTGTGGGAGCAAGAGCTGTGCTTAGCTGATGTTGAGGTAATGATATATATCAGCCAGAACTGACAAAATGAGTGAAATACGAATGCTTTGATAATAATGCTGAATTAACCTGAGATGAAGACTGTTCTGTGAATAACAGTGTCTTCATCGGATGAGTGTCAGGTGAGCTTGATTTTATTCTGCTAGCTGCCACCTCAACTTCCTTTGCTGGTTTGGAAAAGAGAAATGAGGTGTTTATTTCATGAGCTGTTACCTGCAGCTTCATTGGAAAGTTCTGTTGACAATCCAGAGACTGTAGTTCTCCAAATCTGGATGTCTTATTGGTACTTAAATGCTCTCTGCTGCATTTAAAAGGAGCTGCTTTCTCAGAGTACAGCCATTTATTTCAAGAGGAGGTGTAGGAAATAGTTATGGCCCCACAGAGCATTACTGCAAAGAAAAAAAGTGAACAGTAAAGAGGAGTCTCTCCAAATGTGTTTGAATGCTTTGTTAAATAAGCACCTGAATCCTCAATTCGACTTAATATTTTTTAATTGCTGTTTCACTGATAATAATGCCACAGT
The DNA here is from genome assembly GCA_013389865.1 of Piaya cayana. Classification (NCBI taxonomy): domain Eukaryota; kingdom Metazoa; phylum Chordata; class Aves; order Cuculiformes; family Coccyzidae; genus Piaya; species Piaya cayana. The sequence continues at coordinate 46,493 of WAAB01024894.1, forward strand.
GACAATAAAGCCAATACGGATTTTAATACATCCTGAGATTCTTTTTGATCGTAAGTACTGTTGGCAATTGTTGGGGTTTTTTTAATTAAATTTACTAATCTTAAGGCCTTTTTCTCCCCATCCTTTTTTTTAAATTATTATTATTTAGCTCAAAGGACAAATACTTTTCAGTCTTAAGTAACAACAGGACAACAATCATTATTTTAATATTTTTTTCCTAGAAAATTAAAACCTTCTTTTATATTTCATGTTGAAATTACTAAAAAAGTTGATAAATCCATTTCCAGTGATTTTCTTCCTTGGAAGTATCACGTTACTAAAAATCCTGAGTTTAAGTACCTATAGAAATAGGCAATAACTTGTCGTGATTACACATGGATTCTTAAATAGTGTGTTGGAAAAGGAGATGTCAAGAAAAAAAATGTTCCATTTAATATTGACCTTGGAAAGAATGAAGCACAACTGAATCTTCTAGGATCCTTCTGGAGGTAGGTCCAGGTATCTATGGGTCTGAAAGAGCATAAGATACAGGATGTAGGTGATGGCAGGCTTACGTTCCCGGAGAAAAGGATTAATCTTGCGCAAGTAACCAAGATTATTATATTTGAGAGGTGAACTAACTTTATAATATTTGTTCTTCTTATTTTTACTTCTTATTCTGGAAGAATCTGGGGACTCTTGATGCTCCAAAATTTCTATTGAACAACTTTTATATTTGAGTGATTCTCCCGTACATGAAAACTGAAAACAAATCAATTTATCCTTAAACTTATTGGATACAGTGGCAAAACTGAAAGTGAAGAGGTATTAGCCTTCTCAGCTGTTACTAGCCTAAGGGATAAAGTTGTTATGATGCAGTCATCACTACTTGCCATGTTATTACATGTATGTTTATCAGTGAAGTGGTGCTAACTTTACGTTTTCCTAGGAACAGAACAGCTGTGGATTTCCTGTGTGGTTCTGAGCTCATCCACACATTGTTTTGATCTCAACAGCTCTTTGGGTACTTTAGTTTGTCTTTAATTACTGTTACATAGTTCTGCTGGGCAAATTCTCCTTGGTTTTCCAGATGTTGTGGCCACAACTAGGAATGTATCAATGGCTGCTCTGGCCTCAGGCTTTTTACTTTTCAGGATAAAGATAATGTTCTCAACACTGGTGTGGGACCCCAGGAAGGGAAAATTTCAAGGAGGGAAAATGGATTAGGAAGGATAGTTCCCCAGCATTCCTTCAGGGAGCTAGACAGGGAGAGGCTGGCAGAAACTGCTGTGGAGTATAAGCACAGGAGGTGATTTTTTGAGAGAAAGATGAGGAAGAGCAAGGTTCTCAAAGGGCAAGTACTTACAAAGATTAAATGTTACTGAGCTTGTTTTGCAGCTGGTAAACAGGAAAATGCCAGGGTGATATTTCTATGTGAATATTTCTGCAGATTAACAGTAATTAAAACTGGGCTTAGTCTACCTGATACTTTCTTTTCCTTTAGTGTCCACGTGCTTACCTGTTACTTGTTAAGAAACAATTTTTATTAATACCATTTTTAAATGCTTGTATTTTTTTTCCATCTACAAACTCTAATAGATTATGGATGAAATTTGTACTGTGTAATTGTGATTGCTCCAGAGCCACTCTCTGTGTTCCTGTTCCTGTGTGTAATATTACTTCATTTTAGCTTCATGTCTCAATTTATAATCATATGCATTTATGATCTATAGTGTTTAGACTTCTCCAGAGTCACTAACATCAGTTAGAATGGTAACATGAATCACAGATAGGCTGTGTATGTGTTAACAAAGTCTTTTGCTGTAGACCTGTTTTGGAGCAGATACTTTCCAATTTTGGTTTGTTGTTTATTAGGGATTTTCACCTTTTCCTGCTTCCTCTGCTTATTTTCTTCTAAGAATATTTTCACTGAGAAACAACACAATGGTGCCTGAAAGATGCTGGTTTTATGCAGGATGTCTTGCATTTAGGAATATAGAATTCGTGCAGTTGCATGCTTGCTTTATATATGTGTAGAACTTTGACCTGCATGCTCTGAGCAGCATACAGGTCAGTTCATCTCCTCGGCTCAGGCCCTCATGTAGTTCCAAGTGAGTCTTTGTGTGCATGGGTTGTTTTTTTTTTTGCCCCCAGAGTATGAGAAGATAAGGTGCTTCTATCCTGAACACAGTTTTCTGGCTTATGTACGACAAGTGATCATAATGTGATTGTCAGAAGACTGCATCCAGGGACAAGGATTGTAGCCTGAATGCTGCTGTATGAGCATAGTATTGCATATGTATATATTCTAGCACCATCTAGCAGTATTTCAGGGTAATTTCCATAATAATAAAACATAAAATGTGGTTTTCGTATAATGAGAGGTGAAACAGTGAGTAGGAAGGAAGAAGAGGAGAAAAGACAAATATAGAAGGAATAAAACTGCCCTGGAATTTTGGAATGGTTTCCTGAAGTGGCAGCCATTCAGTGATTCATGAGAGCAGGGAGAAAATGAAACTATAAAACAATATCTAGTGCTTTCATTGTGCAAATGGCTATAAGAAATGTTATAATGACACTCTTGGTCACTGGTGCTTTGTCTGATAATGTATTAGCAACTGTGAATCCATCAGTGGCTCCTTGTGGTGGCTCATTTTCCAGTTCACTCTTAGAGAAACTTAGATTTAAGATTTTTGTTTCCTTAATCAAAGTTCAAGTGTAGTTTAGAAAGAAAATCTCCCTGAGTTATCTCTTGTGCCAAGTCTTACGCGCAAATGTAATCTTACAGGCTGAGAGATCCGATTTATTTCCCATTCCTACTAGTGCAAGTGGCATTTGGAATCAGGCAGTTAGAGTCTGTCTATTAAGTTCTACTGATAAGCAAGGTCATACCGCTAAACTATTTGTCCTTTTCAGAGTAGCTCTTTGCCCATTTTGTCTCCCATGTGCTGGCTGTGACACTTTAAACAGAAGGAAAGGGGTGTTCTAAGACCTAACAGTGCAAAACTAAAGTTTAAAAAACCAGATGCAGTGGCATCTTCCTGAAACCTTTTCTCTCTAATAAAGCTATTGTGAGACGTGCAGATTGATGACACACCTGGTCTAATGAATAGCTACCAACCTCTTCCCCCTTCCCTCAGGTGACATCCTGTCCTACATGTGCAGTGGTGCTCGGTTCCAAGAGCTAAACGGGCAGAAAATGACCTTCACAGAAACCATTTTTCCCTGTGAAGAACATAAGCACACTCAGTGTATTGTGCCCAATAGACTGTAGGTTATCCGGTGGTGGTGGGGAGGAACATCAGTGGATTGACTTTAGGCAGTTTTGAATAAAAAAATAAGAAATACACAAATTATTGCATGTGGCAGGAGATGTGAAACGAGACCCCTAGGATCCACTACCTTGTTCTTACTGCATGTAATAGTCATGGGTAGAGACACAGATCAACAGCTGTTGGTGTTAAAGTTTAGAATATATATGCTATAAATATTAAGTTGCAAGACAATGCTGTGTTAAGTGTAACATGTAACTGTCATTCCTTTAAAGGCAAGAGATAACAACAATGAAAGGAATCAACAAATGAACAAAAAAGTTATGTAGTATCAGATTTTAAAAAAACCCAAAACATTATTTTATTGTAACTAGTAAAACTAAGTTCCTACCAGCTTAAACAAAACAAAAACCAAGCCCAAATCCTCCCTCAAACCCAATAACAACCACCTAGGGTCTACAATTAGCTCGAAATGTTCCTCTGTTATTTCAGTCTGAGGAAAACAAATGCATTTTACTTGGCACATTCTTATTCACTGTACAAATTGGTGCTCTCTTGTGGAAAGGATTTATGAGGTTAAGGGAAATAATCTGAGTTTGCATTGTTTGTATAGTCCTGAGTTCTGTTCCCAATCACTTCAAAAACCTAATCACTCTTCTCAATACATCAGTTACCTGTACTCTGCCCCTTGTGTAAAATTGCAGTGACTTGATGTAATTCACAGGTCAAAGTTTGTTGTGCTGGAAAAGGGGTCCCATGCTGTGGGGACTTGGCCTGAGATCCCCAGAAATCTGGCATCAGTTTCCACATCTCTGGTGGACTCCGTGTGATGATGGCTATACAGTACATCACTTTGCCAGACCCTCATTGCTATAGCAAGGACAACTTTTTTTTCACCTTCTGTCTTGACTTTTTAATTTATCAAAATGTTTGGGGCATAAAAGAAGTGTTGGAGTATGTTTCCCCAACATTAAGCAATTTCATGCACATGAATAGCGACTAGTTAAGTGTCCTGAGCAACTAAAGGTCACCAGATATTAATGACAGACACTTTGCTCCCGTGCATAGTAAGTGGCATACTTTAACCTCTCTGATCAAGTGAACCATCCCTGCTGAGGGGTATCATGTTCGACTGGCATGTCTTTCTAGGTGTCTTCACATTATTGAGCATAAATAGGTATTAATTAAACAGGTCATCTGAATAGAAGGTGAAAATCTGCAGAGCATACTCCATGTTCTAGTGCTCCCTTTTTGCAACTCTGATGATGTGCTCACCAGAAATGGATCCAGGTTTTGGATTTTTAGCCATTCACGGTCACAGGTTATTACTCTCCAGATGGAAAACTGAATAACAAGGGTCTGGCAAAGTTCTTGGAACTGCCCTGCTGAGGAAGAATGCTATTTATTTCTCCTCGTTGTGTGACTTCTTGTATCCACAGGAGCACAAAGAATTTTAAGACTGTAACGTGTGGATTTTCATTACAAATTTTTTTTTTGTGATGCTCTTCTATCCTCCTTGTTGAGCTTTTGAGTGTAGGACAGTCTAGTTTCTATCTTCAGTGCAAGTCAATGAATTGCTTGATTTTTATCAGAAAGCACTAGGTTTCCTGTACAGAGGCAATTTCTTGTAATCCTTTGAAAGACTCTTGAGATGATGAAGAGCCAAACACTCCCCAAACCACACTAAAAAAAATCAACCAAAAACCAACTGATGGGTGGTTACAGACCAGAGACCATTTTGTGAGCATCTCCAAGCACTGAACAACTTATGCTAAATGAAATATAGACGTAAGGCTTTGCAGCTGTGTGTGCATAGTTTCGCACGTATACACTACGAATACAAAGGTTTACACAGGCTCAAAGTTTCTTTTACAACACTAACCGATTCTTCTGCTGTAATGCTTCTCTTGTTTTTCAGTGGTAACTTTTCTTGGGTAGACCTTGAGTTGTAACTTTGTAGTCTATCAAGCTAGAATGCTCACAGCTGCTTCTCATGGGAAAGTGTAAGATTCATGTAACTAACTGGTTGCTTGTTGCTAGAGGAGAATTGTTGAATCAGCTTATTAAAACAATAGTCTGTATTAATCGTGAAAGGTATAAGAATCTGTAATGAACTCAATAAACTGGCTCACTGGAATCACATTGATTTGTGAAGTGATGAACCCCTTCCACCCAAAACCTCTAATGCTCTGCCTGAGCTGTTTTCATCCCCTTTGGCAGGGAACATAGGAAGACCTGTCTAAACAGGTTGGTTGCAAAATCGGGTATTTCTTTTGCTAGCTGGATGGTGGATGTTTTGTTCATACCTGGGACAGGTAGTTATCATTAAGCTGTTGATGGACGAGTACTAGGCTACACTTGGAGTTCTTGTCTGCCAGTGCTCAGTCTGAGTTCCTACCATATTTGTCCACATTTCAGTCTGTGTACTGGCTTCTGGTTCTTATTCTCTGCACTGAAAATTACCTCTGTTGTTGGACAGTGGCTGTTCTGAAGCTCCAGGAGGTACTGATAAACATCACATAAATGAGGTAAATGCTGCCTGGACACTTTGCCCATGCCACTGAACTCTACAAACTTGTTATTTCTTATGTCCATGATATCCTGTTTTCTTGTTTTTACTGGCTAGTTCTTACCAAACACTCCTCTGGAAGTTCTACTGCCTTTCTAGATAATGGTGTAAGTGTGAAACTAGACATAGCACCCTTTTTGCTGGTGCATAAAGTGCAGGATTCTAGTTTTTAGTTGGATAACTAACTCATTTATCTCAGGTTAAAAAAAAATGTGCTGCTTTCTCACCTTCTACTCTGCAATTGAAAGGAAAACCAAGGAAGTAGAGCAGACTCTGAGGTTTAGAATGAGTAGGAACAGCGAGTGGAGAGAAAGTGAATGAATAAAATATTTCATAAAACGGAATCTCACTGTACAACCCATCAATTTATTGTGATGATGTGCACTGCTTTGCCAGGCTTCCCAGCTCTCTTTGCTCTCTGTAGTTTCTGGTTTAGCTGCTGCCTGGTTTGCTTTTGCTGTCCTGCAGCTGAACAGTCCCTAGGGTGAGTTCATAACAATCAGCTCAGTGAAAAGGAGGAACAAGAGAGCCACTGACCTCTGTCACTGGAGTAACTTTGACAGACTGGAAATTGGCATCATTACACTCGCATTAACCAGTCAAACTCACAATTACATGTGATAGGAAGATATGTATATTAGAATAAAATTGTTCAGGCGAAATCAGAAGAGATGTGTCAGTGCAAGGGTGACCTCCTGTGAAAGATTTTTTTTTTTTCTTCCAGAAAGCATATTAAAAAGATCAGCTTTGGAAGCTGGAAGGGACAGAGGGAAGAGGAGGGGGTACGGAACAGCCTAGACATGTCCCAATGCAGACAGAACATTCACTCTTGAAATAAGGAGTGACTTGTGGCCTCAAGATCCCATGAAGATTTACAAATTATTCTGTAGTAGCTTAGCATCAGGGCATGACTAGAAGTAGCAACACAGCTTATGCTGTATCAGTTAATAGACAATTGAGCTGATCCTTTGTGAAGGTAGTTTTTATTAATTCTTACTCCAAAATGAAATAAAAATAAAAGCAATACTTTGGGTGTCTGCTATATTGGGGCCACAACTGGGAGCAAGATGCTCTCTCATCTACTGAGCAGAAGTGAAGAGACTCATCAGTGTTGCTTTTTGAAGACATTTAGACTAACAGTTGCTGTGAGAGTGCACAGATGGCTTCACGGTGTACTAGAGTTACAGCTGCAACTTCAGCCTGTGCCTTCAGACACTTGGGCTCCAGGGGAATCGGAGGGTTGTCAGTGTGGCAAAAGCACCGATTCAGACAGAGGCACTGATTAAAAGTTTAGGAAGTCAGGCTGTTTGGACATGTGGGCAATTGGAAGATCCATTAGAGTGCTTCTATGTGCCACAGGACTGTTAAAACCAGTGCCTTCCATTTGGGATTGGACAGATTGATTTCCCTTCCATTACAAAATCTTATTTTCTGGTGTTCAGATTTTTTTTTCTAGGTTCATGCTCCCCATTGAGTAAATATATTTTAAAGGTCTGAATTTTTGAGGAACTTTGCTGTCTAGATTTGCAGAAGTAAGAGCAAAAGGAGCTGAAAACATTCTGATACTTTCTAACTTAATGGTGTACAAAGTGTATATGCTTCTTTCCCCGACTTCTAACAGGTACTATTAATGGAAGAGTTTAAGGAAGATTGTCTTTATCAAACAGCAGCTGCAACAAGTTTGGCTTGTTATTTCCATTTAAATTTGCAATTAAAGCAATAACTGCTTTCTAGCAGTTTCCTGGGCATGTGAGGCTCGAAGGGAAGGCCCCAAGGGTCTGAAAAGGCTGCCTCACAACACAGATGAAAGGATATCTCCTAGTGATCTCTGCATAAAACCATAATTTTTGTTTTAACTAGAGCATTTCACTTATAAAGGACAGGTTTCTGAGTATACTGGTAATAATGCAAGATGTGAATGTTATTCCCCAGAGTGAAATACTTAAATGCACAGTATCTCTACCTTAATCTAGTTTCTCTGAATACTCATGTGGAAGTTCTGTTGCCAAGGGGAGGAGAAAGGTATGCAAAATAAGCATATGACTAATTTAGTTCATTTAGAGATGAACACCTTTAAGTTTGTAGATGGACTTACTGGAGTTGATGGAATTATTCATGTTTCTAAACCATCTATTTGTAAAAGTCCAGCTGAGTCAGAGACAGGGTTGTTGTTATAAACAGCTTCTTCATGTTGGGAGAACGCAAGCGAAAGGGGAATAATCTGAATTACCTTCTGGAGTGGAATAGTTAATTCACATTAACCTTACGTGGAGGCTCTCATACATACTTAACTGCACTTTAATTCAGTTTGTCTCGATTCACTTCTAAAGCCAGTTAAGCTAAACTAGAGGCATGCTTTTACTAATGGCTGTAGCTCAGATACATGCTTGTTTAGCAAATGCCTGTGCTGTGCTGTTGCCAAAGGCAACAGAGAAGTGCTTTGCAGTCTCATCAGTCCAGCAACTCAAACTGTGAGATGGGGTGATTTGACTAACCTGGTAAGGCATGCTGTGAAACCTCAACCTGAACTCCAAGCCACTGAGATTAGACTATTATTAGTGGCTTACTTATTCTCCAGCATTTATTTTGCAAAGACTCTTCTGCACAGCTTATACGACTCTTCCAGCTGGTGCTACTAAAGAAATGAGTGATGCATTTTAAACATTGAGCGATTTTTTTCAGAAGTGAGGAAAAAAGTAAGAGAGGCAGCATTTTAAAAAATTGGAAAACATTACTGGACTTTCAGATGTTCTCTCTGTTATTTAGGGAAAAAAAACAACAGTAAATTTTTGAGTTCCTTCTCTGGCTGCTATTGTACCCCAGAAAGAAATCCAAACCACATAAATCTTGTCTTGGTGTGTCTAATTGTCTGACTTTTGATATGCAGACATGAATATTTTGAGGTACATATTGAGCAAAATATCTAAGCAGTAATTAAATGGAGTCACAAACAATCTGTTCTGTGCATTCCCTGTTGCATCCTGAAATAGATACTTCCCTTTTTATGTAATCCTTATCTGGGATGGTGTTTCTTCTGGGAGATAATAAGGTGCATTATCCTTAACCAGTTAAATAATTTTAAACTATTGGTAAAATAAATAAAATTAACTACTTTTAGGCAGTTCCACCTATGTGACACTAAAATAGTTAAGAGAAGAATAACCTCTCTAACGATTCCTTGAACATCTGTTCATCAAAGATGTGTGAGCAAGTACTAGCAAATTTAATCATGTCATAAAAATAGAGATAATTTCTAGATGTCTTGGAGAAGCATGCATTTGCAGATAAGTAGGTAATTTTTACTGCGTTCATTAAAGTATTAGTCTCAGAAAAGTAAATTTATTCACCCTCTTGTTCCTGTGAAATTGTCTGGCATAATGGTCATTGTCAGATATTCTGCAAATATTGATTGTTGATGGCATATGGGGTGTTTGAGTGAGATATCTTTCACAGATACTATTATTGTTAACTCTGCTAAGGGAGGAATATCAAGATACTACTTCTGGTTCCAAAATCTCTGAACTGCAATTTTGTGGAATCTGAAAAGGTACTGGGCTACTGGAACATGGTAGGTCTTTGATCTCATCTATGGAGTTATAGTTTAAAAAAAACCAAAAACCAAAAAACAAAAAAACCAAACCCAAAAGTGACCTACCTTGTGTTCTCACTTCTTTTTTGTCTTTTCTCCTCGTGATAAATCTGTATGTACCAAAGAATAAGAAAAAACAAAAAATCCGTGGCTGATTTAAAGAAAACAACTAGTAGTGTCTTATGCCAATTATTTTTTGGGGTGGTGCCAAATGGAGAACTATGTGAACAGGGGAAAAACTGACTCCAGTGATTCTTCTCCTTTAAAAAATACACTTCTGAAAGCTCGTAAGGATTCCTGCTTTGCTGGCTCTGCCAGTATATGCTCTTTAATGGAGCACGGATTAGTGTTTCATAAATTTAAGTTTAAAATTAAAACCTGAAAAGATAATTTCTCCTCTCTAATCCACAAGGGAAAGGTGTTTTGCTCAGCATGCCAGAACAGTCTTTTTGTGAAAGCATAGCTAATCTGAAATACAATAAGCGTTATTATTTCCCTTTCCCTCTGCTAATCATTTTGTTAGATTGCCCATCTTTTTACATTAGCATGCTAAGAAAAAGAAAATGTTTAATTGTGCAAGGAAGATAATTTACATACAATTGCTTCCCCCAATAATCTAATCTTAATGATGGTCACTTCTTCAAGCCTCTTTCCCCATTGTATAAAAAGCCTTACATATGTGTTGGATTTGAATTTACTAGTAACTTCAGAAGTAATTCTACTTGACTATTGACTTTGTATATGAACAAAGCGTGTCTGACCTTCACTGCCATCAGGCCCTTTGAGGACCAAGGAACAATTTCTTATTGCATATCATTGCAAAGCAGAGTGCTTTTTGCAGGCATGGCAGAATGGTTGATCTTCATCCTCAGCAAAGAAGGTCATCTGAGGTAAAACTGGGAAGATCACTCATCAGAGAAAGGCATTGGCTAAACAGAAGATTTGCAGTTGTGGGAGAAGGCCGATTTTCATTAACTTGAGTAATACGTATCAGCATCTCCCTGCTGAGCTCATAGTTCTGTCCTGTAAGCACGCGAGACAACAATATTCCCCATCTCCTCAGCTTACATTTTGTGATTTGGCTGGAAGAATTACTGCAAATAAATTAATTAGGAACTACTACTTTTGTTTTCTCCAGCATCTCTAAGATTGCAGAGTGATACAATGAGCCCAAGAAAATGTGGGGATGATTATTTATTACTGTTATTCTTACTACTGCTTTCCAGACTTTGCAAACATTTGTCCTACAGCAGGGACAGATTGTCCCTGTCTTCTCTGAACTATGCAGTGGGATTTGTGGATTCCCTTAGAATTAATCTCACTTCTAAGGGGGTTTCCTGTTTCTGAGAACAACCAGGTATTCTTTCTGAGCTACCTAGCAAGGAGCAGTTTTATATAAATTGCTGTGGAAAGACTTATTTCAGAAGATTTCACTATGAAATTTTCTTATTTTTCTTCTATTTTCTCTGTTTTTCTGGCTTTTTCTTGTGTTTTCCTTTACCTTTCTTTGCCTGACAGACATTTTAGTTATGTTTTGGCAAAGAACAAATAAAATGGGAAAAAGAGGAGGAGTGAGAGAAAGGATTGTCAAGTTTTGTTGCTAAAGTTGACTTTCCTTAAGTTCAGGGTATTTGTTGCCATCTAAGTAGGGTGAAATGGATATTTCCTGGTTGTTTGGGTCTTTTTTCATTGTGTGTACATTGTTGATTCCAGTGACTACAAGAGTAATTATTTCTTTGTTTGCCAGGAACATAAAAATTGCTATGATTTCTAAAGAAAATGTGCTCAGACTTCTTGAAAGTAAGTACACAATAGACTATTACAGCTGCCTCTTCTACTGGAATTATTTTAAGTAAGAGTGGTACACAGTAATTAACCCTTTGTTCTTAAGAATGCACATTGTAGTAGCAATCGATGGGCACTTACAGAATAAAGGGGCAGAGGATGAGCAGTTTCAAGATTCATTTCTGAGAAGTGTCTAGTTCAACTGCAGGGATCTTCAATAACAGTCATCTCTCAATAGCTTATTGGATTTCTCAGACCATTATCTCATGTATGATGTCAATAAAAGAATTGGTTTCACTCACTTTGAAAAAGGTGTGGGTGAAAATATAACTTGGAAAAGTGAGATACTACATCTGCTGCTGGAGACAACTCTGTTATAAGGGGCAGTTAGGTGTAGACTTTTCCTTAGTTATACCCTTGCCTGAAACCTGACCAAACCACAGACCTCCATGTGACTGTGTTAACATCTCTCCCTTTTAATTTGTCACACAGATAATTTCCCATTTATATTCCCCTAAGCCAAATTAGTGGCTTATGCAAATACCTTTCAATTATTACTTTTTAGCTGAAAAAAACCCCTGAGATCAAGATGTTTCAGTCTGAAGATTAGAATGGTTTTGAAACTTTCCAAGTAAATATATTAGTGTGCTTCAGCAGTCATGGATGCTGAAATGCTCATCTTCAAGTCTTCCAGACAGGTATAAGATCCTATGGTTTACACAGAAATGCAACATTGATTAATTTTTTAAGTTAACCAAAGTCAATGGAGACTTCTGTGTTGGTTTTATGAAGATATATACAATATTTTCTCTGCTTTTGGTAAATGAGCAATTACCTGAAAGACAATACAAACTTCTGGAAAATTCACCCATGTTTAGTGCAGAAGTATGGGATCCTAATTTAAAAACAAGAAGATATTTAAAAATGTACTTTCCATTACATTTTAATCAAACTCTCAAGCTGAAGTACTTTGTTTTGGGGTTTTTTTGTCATTTTATGAAGCAAGAAACTGTAAGCAGACTTCTGTGATTGCACTTGATGTATTAGGAGCAAAATATATTTCTTCTTATGTGGTTAAGTATTCTGGATGCAAACATGGATAGAACATCTCATTTTTGCCATTTATAGTAAAGCATTACTGGTGTTGGTAGTCACACATCCTTATTTATGCTTCAATTTTCTAGAGCACGTTTGTTACAGACTAAGAATGATTAAAGAATTATAAACCCTGGTGGCTTGGCTTAAGTTCCTTAATGTGTTGTGTACATACGTGTTTAATATAGTGACAAGACATGTTTTCAAGTCTGCTAACCATAAGCTTTAGGACAGTGCCTGCAGTGAGAGTATTTCTATTTGATATAATAAGAGCAATAAGCTTAATAAATAGAGGGAAACAATGGACAGGAAATGCAGTTGCTCTTGATGAGCATTCATCATTTCAAACTGAGTATGTTTTCCTCTGTGCATCTCAGTGCTTCATAAAACTCTTCAATGAAAACTAATGCTGCTTTGAATGATGGAGAAAATGGGAACTGTACGATCATTAGGGGTGCACTTATGGGGCCTGTTAAACTATTAAATTACTTGATTGAATTTAGTGCAATGAAAAATCTCTTTCAAAAATCATCTGTGCTATTAAGACGCATAAAAATGGTTGGAGTTCTATACATTAAGTATTCCTGCCTCTTTGAATTTAACTAATTGTTGGCAAAATATTTACTTGGGATCTGAGATTCTTCTCCATTGGGATTTAAATTGCAAGACTCTTCCTGCTGTGGATGTTTTCTTAAAGTCTTGAAATCCTGCTGGATAAATAAATTCCATTTACAGATCAGCTGCATCCTGCACTTGACTGCATCAGTGGTTCGGGTAATGCCTTTGATAGGAGGTTTCATTGTGCTTTAATGTAATTTGCAGTTGGGGTTTCTTTTCCCTTCATTGGGTTGTTCATACTGTGTACTTATGGTAAATTGTAATATGTTGATTATCTGTAGAGGAGGACCTTAGGTGATGTTAAGGTAGGTCAGGAGAGATTCAGTAAGAAAACGTTGGGGTTTAGGGACCTTTCAGTGGATTCCCTGTGTAGTTTGTGAGAAAATGTATGCTTGTGCTGGGGGAAAAGGTCATGTAGAACACTCAGGACTCCTGTGGTCAGGGCTTTCACCTGGCCAGTAAGAAATCTGAAAGGTTGAATGTCTGTGGTAAGGATGGGAGAGACTTGAACCTGGATCATAAATACTGCAGCCTATTCTTATCAACTCTTCTAGAGTGCATATGCTTCTCTTAATTATGAAACTCTAAAAAAGATCTTGGTTTTACATAGAAAATTAATTTTACACACAAAAGCTTTGAAAATATTAAACATTTTCTGTCAGAACTAACACTCGTCACTCTGAAAATTGACTTGAATTTTGAACTGCAGTAATAATCTCCAGGCAAATTCTAAGAAGTTTTACTTTCAGTATATGCTGCGGGCCAAGCAGTTGGAAAGCAGCTTGGCAGAACAGGACTTGGGGGTCCTGGTGGACCAAGTTGAACATGAACCAGGAACGTGCCCTCAGGGCAAAGGCCAGCTAACCGTATCCTAGGCTGCATTAGCAGGAGTATGGTCACTGATTGGAAGGAGGGAGGGAATCCTTCCCCTCTGCTCAGCACTGGTGAGGCTACATCTGTAGTGCTGTGTGCAGTGCTGGATTCCCCAGAGTGAGAGAGACTTGGAGCTACTGGAGAGAGTGCTAGCAAAGGGTGATAAAGATGATGAAGGGCCCAGAGTACCTCTTCTATGAGGAAAGACTGGGAGAGCTGGCACTGTTCAGGCTGGAAAAGAAAAGGCTTGGAGGAATCTCATAAATATGTGTAAATACCTGAAAACAGACGGTAAAGATAATGGAGCTAGGTTGTTTGTGTCTAGAAAGATGAAGACCAAAGGCATGTGAAAAATACTCAAGAAGCTCCAGGTCCTGCTTATCACTGTAAGTGTTCGTATTCTCAAGATGAGTACTTGGCAATCTTTGATGAAACATTAGGTGACTTACAGAAATGCTGAAAAAGTAATAGTTTGAAATCTGTAGTAATTTCTGTGATTGCTGTTTGAAAATCTATACCTCTGGCATGGTTTTGTATCTCCTTCTTATTCATCATCTCTGCATTTGTCCATATAGCCCATTGTTCATGGCACTGTAGTGACAAGGGAGGTATAGCAAGTCTTCTTTCACCCTCCACAAGCCATCTGGATATGTGAAACCCATCTGTCCAGGTAGCCTGGCAAGTACTATTTGTTTCCACAGTATGAAAAGAGGTGCTAGGTCTTGCTGTTAAAAAGCATGGGTGGATACTGATAATACAGAGCTTTTATGCAAGTGAGTTTTGTTGGGAAGTCTGTGAAAGGACGGTAAACCAGCCAGAGAATTTAAAAAAAAAAAATTATTTTAAAAATAAAGCATCTGAAATCTCTCATGCTTGAATTTTAGTGGTAGAAAATTAGGGCAAAGTTCAGAAGAAACAATGACTTCTGGTTATAACAGAAATACAGTTACATTTTCACAACAACGTGTTGGTCGTGGAGTAGTCCTTTTAATACTCTTTCTGTGATTTAAAGTGAGGTAAATAAGGGCCAAGAATACTCTGCCACTGTGCTCTTCAAAACTGCTGAGGAGATGCCATTTGTACATGTTCAAAAGCACAACACAGAGGAACTCCCCTTTGTCCCATCAAAAAAACCCAGTCATTTTCTTTGAATAGATTTCCTTGACGGTTTGAAGGAGAGAAAAATCAGAAGACTATGCAAAGAGTGATGATAAAAGACAGGTAGACAAGTCAGTCTCTGTGGTTGACAGCAGCACTCTTTTAAGGAACTACATCAAATATATATTCCTGTGGTGGAAGCAAGTCTACTGGATCATATTTTTTTCCCCTGTGTTTGATTTTTGGAGCTTTGTCATAGTTCATCCTTACTGTGCTATAAATTTGTCTTCTTGCCTTCTATAAGCTGTGATTCAGCATGAGGCACTTTGTTTTAATTGCTTCTGCCGTGCTTGTCTCTGTACTAACTGATCTCTCTCCGGTTTTGCTGGTTAGTGAAGAGGAGACACCAATGAATACGGTTGTATAAAAGCAACCATATACATCTCTCTAGACCTTCCTAATATTTGTGTCTCTGCCTAGCAAGAATATATTGCAGGGTAAAAAGCTGTGTAGAGCAACACTAGACAAGCTTTGAATTTGAAAACAACAAAAATGACAACTTCATGAACCTCATATTTTGGGCTGTATTCTTGGGCACGGAGGCGATCCATTAGTTTCTGATAAACTGCAGCATGAAATAGGCTTACGTCAGAATAATACAGGGCTTTGATCCTGGCATTTGCATGATAGCACTATCATGCAAGAGCAGCCTTGCAGACAATGGATGGTGAATGAGCATTTGTTCTTGTGGGAGACTTCAATCTCCCTGATACCTGCTGGGAGTACAACACAGCAGAAAGGAAGCAGTCTAGGAGGTTCCTGGAGTGCGTGGAAGACAACTTCCTTGTGCAGCTAGTGAATGAACCGACGAGTGAAGGTGCCCTCCTAGACTTGCTGTTTGTGAGCAGAGAAGGCCTTGTGGGGGATGTGGCAGTAGGAGGACACCTAGGACTAAGTGATCACGAGATGATAGTTTTTTCTGTTCTAGGTGAAGTGAAGAGGGTGCTAAGCATGACGGTAGCATTATATTTCCAGAGGGCAGACTTTAAACTCTTTAGAAGGCTGGTTGGCAAAGTCTCATGGGAGACAGTATTTAAGGGCAAACCAGTCACAAGTGGGGTTCCCCAGGGCTCAGTGCTGGGTCCAGCCCTGTTCAATGTCTTCATCAATGACCTGGATGAAGGCATTGAGTGCACCCTTAGCAAGTTTGCAGATGACACTAAGCTGTGTGGAAATGTCGATCTGCTGGAGGGTGCGGAGGCTCTGCAAAGGGATCTGAACAGGCTGGACTGCTGGGCAGAGTCTAATGGCATGAGGTTTAACATGGCCAGATGCC
>WAAB01024894.1:62881-122067 GCA_013389865.1 Piaya cayana
TTCTCCCAAGTGACAGGGGACAGGACAAGAGGGAATGGCCTCAAGCTCCACCAGGGGAGATTTAGGCTAGACTTCAGGAGGAAGTTTTTCACAGAAAGCGTCACTGGGCATTGGAACAGGCTGCCCAGGGAGGTGGTTGATTCACCTTCCCTGGAGGTGTTTAAGGAACGAGTAGACGAGGTGCTGAGGGGCATGGTTTAGTGTTTGATAGGAATGGTTGGACTCGATGATCCGATGGGTCTCTTCCAACTTGGTGATTCTATGATTCTATGATTCTATAACCAGTAAAACCATACAAGCCACTAATGGTTGCATTTAATCTTTGATTCTGCAAGTATGACTCCAGTTAATGTCAATGAAACTGTTTATAAATGCAAAAAACAGATTACATGCTTAAGTAGAGACTGCAGGCTGCAATAAATTACCACAGAAATCAAGAACATTCACTAGGAAGGTATCCAGAAAAGACAGACTAAAGTTTTTTGATTTGCTTAGGTCTGGATAAAGTAGTTTAAACAAGATTTTAAAGCAAATAAAAACCTCAATAACCACACAAATAAAACAAGGGCAACAACAAAACCTCTAAACAAAAGCCCAACAATAAAAGCCACACAACCCCTCCCAAGAAAAACAACCCCTCAATGTCTACAATGGGTAGAAACTGACCTTGAATTACTGCTTAACTTTGCCAAAGTTCGGTTTCTCATTTATCATGGATTTAGCTGTCTTCCCAGAATGGAATGGAAGTGATGAAACAGAGTAACCCACTTGAGAGAAGGAAATTGTTATGCTTGTGTTTGTGAGCTGGAAAGCAAAGGGCTTTTCTAACAAATGAAATTCAGTATCTGAATGTATTGAAAGACTGGATAACGCCAATATAATGTCATCTTAATGCTGCTACTCATCAGAGACCTATTTTGTTGCTGTGATCAAGGTCTTTTGCTAGGAGAGTCATTGCATTTAGATACCTTTATTTCTATGCATGACTTTTTAGTCCACAAGGCAACCACTTAACCATCTGAAGGAGGAAGGCTAGGTTAGAAATAAATATCTTTAAATGATCTGCTCTGTGCCTGAGGTGTGCAAGGAACTCCCAGGACAGCACAAGTAAATACATCTAGTTTGTGTTATAGATAGTATGAAACTACTTCTGGACTGACAAGAAGGCTGACATTCATTCCCTCTCTCTATCAATTAATCTTTTTATTGCAATTCACCGGGTCCTACAGAAAGCTTTTTAGGGATATGAAACTTCCCATGCAAAGTGGTCCAATTGTATTTTATGAAATAATTACATTGAAAAAAAATGATTACATCGAAAAAAAAAGTACATGGAAAAAAAATTGAAACCAACAAATACAAAAAAAGCAACCCAAATTTGTATTTTGAGTTGACAATGTAGATGATTGTTTAATCTGCCAAGAGTCCATACACTGTTACAAAACCTGTGTTTTGCTTTTCTTCTTTCAATTACAGAAATAATTCTCTCTTTCAGGCACAGAGTTTTAATCTTTTCTAAAGGTGTTAAATGACTTTTGAACACTGATAGAAATTATTGAACATTTTAAAGGCGCTTTCTAAAAGCAAGTAAATGTTTTAGGAGTAAGTGATAATTTTTACATCTATGCTATATTGCCTCTTAATTGAAAAAGACTCTGGAAATGGAAGGTGTGGCAAAGGAAGATGTGGGTTACAAAGGAGACGTTATTTGTCCTATTTCCCTTGATTCTAGAGGGTTTTTTATACTTTGGCTAATTGAAAGACTGTGGGACTGTGTGGAAGGGGAAGATCAAGGTAAAACCTACTGCAGCAGCCTGAATATATGTCAAAATAATACTGCTCTTTCCTTGCAAGGTGTTTTTGCTTTAAGCACTTATATTGATACATAAGCTGGAACTTTGCTCTTACAGGTGTATGATACATGTAGATTCCTACGCTTTTTGCAGGGACCTGAGGGCTTTTTTGACACCATTTTTGTGCAGAGGTTTTACAACAAGAAAGAGTTCATGTATTTAAGTCCTGTTCATTGTGAAACACCAAGGAAATATGACAAGAAGTGGAGTCTCTATCCTATTCCAGAAGAAGTCAGGACAGTACAAATGGAGCAGACTTTTTAGATTTGATAATGTGTGCTTTCTTTGGTATCTCACACTGAGGGGCTTGTCAACACTCAGCCTCAATCTTATCAACTTGATCTATCTTAATGTCACGAAATAGTGGAGGTCTGGAATGTCACCGCACTCTTGTGACTTAGCCACTGCCTTTCTTCCAGATGTCCCTGTTCCTATGGTCAGTTCAGCTAAGATGCAAGTTCCTCTTGTACCTTCTCTGTCTGACTTTAGAATCTGAACATTGAATGGAAAGCTGCACTTGGTGATTTCAGGGACCAGTTTGGATATCAAGTGGAGCTGTTGTGGATTTTTCCCGCACAGAAGCACCTCTAGGATTACCCTGCAGTCCCAGTACAGGGTGTGAGGACAAGCACAATTCCAGATAAGAGGGACTGGTTTAAACCACTGCAACAATGTTTGCCAGAGGTCATCTTCCAGAGAATTTAACACAGTAGTTAAGTGATTACTGGAAATACAGTTCCTCTTAAATAATGGAGGAATCTAGCCCTTTCTAGCAGTGGTGATGCAGAGAGGCTCTCAATCTCTCTGTGACAACAGGCTCTTCTGCCTGAAGGGACTGGTGTTTAAAAAGTGGCATTGCTACTAGCCTAGGTGGCGTTTTTGCACCTCCAGGGATATATGCAGGAGGGAATGGGACCTTTTTTTTTGTCTTGAACATTACTATACCTTCTAAATTTTTATAAATGGCTGAAATGTGGTGAGAAATAACTTTGGGAGGTAACCTCTGCTGAAAGATATTTAAATATATAGATGCTTTATTGATATGGAAATTTATTCCAGAAAACATTGCTCTGTATGGATTTGCTTTAGTCTAGATTTTTATTTTCAGTTTTTCTTTAGAGAAAGCCACCTGGTTGAGTATTTCATATGGCAAATTCATTCAGACTTGAAAATACAAGGTGAAGAATAACTGTGAAGTTTCTATTACATTTTGTGTATATAAGCACGGACACAAGAGAATGTGTTTTTCTCAAAGGAGGCTGGAGCATACATTGAGCATGGGGATTGACAGCTGGAGGCAGCTTGACTGGACAGAGAACAAGATGATAAATAAAAAATGGCAACTTATTTTCAATAATTCAGATTCAAACTCTGAAGAAGGGCTTTATTTTTGTGTAAGTCCTTTGAAGAAGTGTTGGCAGTCTCACATAAGAGAAAGCTGTGAGATTGTTCAAGGAATCAGTCAAGGAGGCAACCTTTGTACACCTTTTTGTGCTGAGCTTGAGTCAGACAGCCAAAGGAAAAAAGAATTTCAGCAGGAAGGGAAATGAGCCAGAATCCTGATCACTTTGTGAGTTTTAGCATGACTACAGTGGATAAGGCAGTTGTTTGTCTCACTGTGCCATGGAAAGGGCAGCAGTAGCACAAAATAGCATGTGAATATGTGACTCATTTTTTGTATGATAGTGTCCCAAGAGTTAATGTGAAGTTCGGTTTAGAAAAAGCAGTGGGGTTTTTTTTTTAAGGTCTGATTTAACTATGAGGAAAAGAGAGACCTCTGATCTTATAGGATACTTTGTAGATATTGTATTTGGACCCTAGTGTTTGGTAGGGGTGGGAGACACATAGATGGGAAGAAAAGAAATATGACAGGAGAGGAGAGGGAGTAAGGATGGATTAGATAAGTATCAGATTGTGAGTGTGATGGATTCTGGCCTTGCAGCACTGCCTGCTGATTTTTGAGTTAGTTCCAAGGAGGAATCTCCCCTACCAGTTACCATTTTCTCATAGTCAGTTGATTAAAAAAAATTGCTGCATGTGGTCTGCAACAAGTGAAATTCTTCTCCTGTTCTCTAAACATTTTCAACAACAGGCCTCCATCACAGGAAAGTGCTGCTGGCACCCTTCTGCCTTTTAAGATATTCTTGCTAGTACCTTCATCAGGAATAAACTAAAAGATCCACAGCCAGTTTAATAGCCTCCCTGACTGTCACTGTGAACCTCACTATACCTTTTTCCCCCACACTGAAAGCCCACCTCTTCTTTATCTTTGTCTTATATTTATACATCAATTCCTGTCATAGGAGAGTATTATACAAATTTTGAGAAACAATAATTGTCTGGCTGCATTAATCAAAGGTATACTGTGCTGAAGGAAATGACTGGCTTAATAGCTTGTCACTGATCAGTGGCAGAAAAGCTGCTTTCAGCTAGTTTGCATGGTTTCTTTGACATTAATTAACAGACTCTGTACCTTTTAAAATAGCATAAACATAGGAGGGGGGAAAGCCCCGAGCTGTGTGTTGCTGCAGCAGGACTGGACAACCGGTCTGGTACATGTGAAGACCCTCCCCCTTTGTTTCTAAGGGGGTTGCCGTGGGTCTTTTCTGTTAGTACTATTTGCAATTCCTGGTAACTCAAGATCCTAATCTGGTTGTCAGAAAGTTGACACTTTTATTTCAAAGAGTTTCCAGTTGCCTGAGCAGAGAGGGAAGGCAACAAGGATCATGAACTTGCTATGCTGATCTGCTAGATCAAGCCACCACAGTAGCGTCTGAGTGTGGCCTCTGGACCTGATTTATGACTCATTAGAAGCTACATAGGTCTGATTCTCAGTTTGCTAGGATTTCAGCATAATAATGAAGTTGTCCTTTGTTTTAGACTGCTGGTGGTTCTGACTCTGTTCACTGCTGTCACTGGGTTGCAGAGAGCAATGCTGGCTGCCCAGACATGACAGGGAGGAATCTTGTGATGCAGAGTAGAAGGTATGTGCTTTGCAAGGACATATATGTTGTTAATATACTGTCAAAGTGGACATCGTGCTCTAGGTCTGACCTCAGCTATGTCTGTGCAGCAGCCAAAACAATGATCTTTGATTCTCTCTTTTCTCACCAAACCTTACTGCCTGGGTGAATGATCTGTTCGGTGCATTAAAAAAAAGTGCTGACTATAATCGCCTCATATAATCCAGACCGGAAAACTTTCTGTCATCCTGGATATTCTCTACACTTCCTATTATCAGAAAAATCCTACTAGCAAAATCTCAGCTTACGACCCTTTATCAACCCCACAGTAGTTCATTCTCAAAGCAACAGAAAGACAGAATTTTCTGAGCTCTGAGGAAAAAATCGTGAGCTATTTGGGTTTAGTGAGTTATTAGAGAAGCACCACTGAGCACCTCATCCATCATGAGAATCTTCCCTCATCCATTATTTAAATAAGATGTCCACACACTATGTTTCCAGTTCTTCATCCAGTAATTCTATTACAGAAAAGCAAATGAGGTGTTTGGTGTTTACCTTGGCTGTGCTATGAGAAAAGGCGGTGGTTGCACTGAACCACGGCTGAACAGGATAATGTGCAACAAAACAATGGTTTTGTGGATGAGTTGATATATGAGGAAAAGCCAAAGGTGTCAGTATGTGGACTTCAAGATGACCTAGATTCAGAATTGGGAATGCACTTGAGAAAGATTGCTGTAAAGTCCTTTTCTTACCACTGATTTTGTTGTTGTTCAGAGACATCTTGTTATCCATGCTTCACTTTCTAGATATTCTGGGGTTTTCACAGATAGTCCAAATGGGTTCCAGGATGAAAGCAAGTCATTTTTTTAACTCTTTCATGCAGGTCCATACACATGCACTTCACTTAAACTAATTAAATGAATAGATTAGGCAAATAATTTCAATAATGGGACATTCACAATGCAGTTCTTCCTTTGCCTCCTTTAAGACATACAGTTATAGAAATAAGCTTTCAGAATGAGGAGTAACGTTTTGCTTAATGATTACTGCTTACTTTTTAATAGATTCCAGTGGGATTACTTAAAGTTAAGCATGTATTTAATTGCTTTTGCTAGATCAAGATATTCCCAAATCTGAAACTTCATGAGCTATCCTTAAGTACATAATGGCCATTATATTTTCCCATTAAGTTACTGCATTTATTTTTCATACTGACAATCAAAATACTAGTCATGGGTTTCCACTGAAAGTTCCTTGTTTTTCTGTACCTTTCAAGGCAGTAATAGAAGTTACATTATATACCTTTTGATCTCTGTGATGCTAATTGCCAGTTAAAATTCTATGGGAAATCATTAATTTTTTTTCTGTAGTTTCTAAAAAAGGACAGTCTTTGCCGATACATATTTACATCTATCTTTCCATTTTTAGCAGAGACAGTACAATTTTGAAGAGCATTGAAATTAATCCTTCTCCCCAAATCGCTTTAGGTGGTCTTTGCACACCAGGCGTGTATGAAGTGTATTGAAAGTGTGACTATGCTGACAGTTTCCCATTGCCTCTGCTCATGAGAACTCTGTACTGCTCATAAAAAAATGCTTCACCTCCAGGGCTGACAATTTAGCACTTCTAGCTAGTTATTTTCAAATGGGCTTTTAATGCAAATAGATTCATTTTGATTGAATTCAAGGACAAAAAAATCAAGAAACCTTCAAAAACCAAAATCTTCTCTCAGCCATAAGAAGATTCTGAAACTGCCTAATTTAAGGGATATGATTTGTTAGCCTTTCTACTCTCCCTGATTACTCAGTGAGGAGAAAGAGCTATATCAGAAGTGATAATCTGAGGACCCAGTTACAGGTCCTGCTCTGAACCATCCTCCAGGAGAACTTCATTCTTTTTCTTGTCTGCATGGAAATTAATCTCTTCACGGAGGCTACATTTTGAAGTCCTAGATTGGAGGCAGTAGAAACACTTCCCTATGGTGGTGAATAAAGTTAGATAGATTGGCCTGCTTGCCTGGAAATAAAAAGAAAATGAATAGCCAGGTCTGTTTCTTACTTGGATCTGGGCTTAAGAGGATGCCATGTGAGAGTAAGCAGTGGTGTTATAGCTACTTTATTCTGGTAGCCTTCTCTGAAATTAAACAGACTGTTAGGTAAATTTTTTAAAAAAGCAACAAACAACTGGCATGTCTGTGTGTGAATTTTGTTCTAGTGATCAAAATGAACAAATAAAGCAGACACACCTTATTTTGCTCTATGTGGTGCATTCCATGTGATATTTCATTTCAGACACTGGGAAAAAAAACCAGTGGGAAAAGCTTTCTTTTCACCCATGCACCATATGGAAGTATAGATTGTATTCTCTCTCGAGCAAACTGTGTTAAAGAAAACCAGTCGCAAAATACAGCACTGCCCACTGATGCAAACAATAGGTTGGAATCAGACTGAGGTGTATTTGAATGTAGAAGAGTATATGTGTGAGCAAGAAACACACATCTTAGTAGAACTGTGTGAGTGAGTGTTGTATAGAAAAAGGTGGAATAGGCATTGTCATATTTACCTCTTAAAATCAATGTCATTTTTCCATGTTAATGGCTACTACAGATTTAATTACCACTCAGCAGTACATTTGTCCAGTGGCTGTTTCTCAGCTACAAAGGGAAGATTGTCTCCTGTTGCTAGAAGCAGCATGGGACAAAAGTAGATAAATGATGTCATGGAAGAGATACTCCTGTGGTTTTTGATGTGTAGATAGAAAATGGCTGTAATTTAGAGGTTTTTATTATTATTTTGTAAATCAATGGTAGCTATAATTTTCCAGTGAGGGCTGAGTCCCTGGGGACTGCTAGCAGCACTTGCTAGTGCAATCCAATCAAACTTTGCAGTTTCACTTAAGTTCTCCTAGGGCCAGGTTTGCGATGGCCAAAATGTTGAGCCTCAGTGGCAGAGAAGCAGGTTTGACAACTATTACTTCTGCTCCTGTCTCTGTAGGAGATAAATTACTAATTCGGTGCTGTGTTCCTGTAGTTCTGTTTTCTCAGGCAGAAGAATGCCAATTCTTGGTAAGCTTCTAGGAGCCTGCTGGGAATGCAGGTTAGTCTTTAGCCTCACAGGGAAATTTAATATTTTTTCCGAAGTCTAGGGATTATGCTTGTGGCATAAATGAAGCCAACTATTAGGAATCATGTTGAAGCGCATTGAAATAAAACCAGTTGGCCTCACATTCCAGGGAGTGTATCTTGGATCGCTGCCCATGCTAACATATCTCTCCTATAATGGGTGCCATTTCAGGAAAGGCAGGGAAGATCTTTGGTTTATGGCTGTATGAAACAATGCTGCAGATAAGTCATTTCCTTGCAAAGCAGCTCTGAAGTATCTGTGTGTTGTGAATTATGCCTGATCATTTTGGTGGCAAAAATAAACTTGTACTGTTTTTTATTTGTCAGCCTTGCAAATTCAGCACAGCTGTGGATGAGTGAGCTGGAGTTTATTCTCCTTGCAGGTAGCTCCCAGAATCATTAACTGTTTTCTGTCTTCATTGAGAATCAGTAACTATTTCCCTATCATTATTGTTGTTGCTGCTGTGCAAGCCTGGAAGACTTGGTCAGAATCTCAGAAAACTGAGTTTTTAAGGCTGGCAATTAGGAAAACCATCATTGTTTTACTTCTAAATTGATCAAGGTTGATTTGGAAGACAGAGAAAGTAAACACATTACTACTATTTCACAAGGTCACCTTAGAGAGTTTAGTCATCTTTTAATTTGGAGCAGCGCCTTTGGAGGGTGACAGGCAGCACTTCATAACACAGTGAAGGTTAAACCTTCTGTCAGTTTAAGAATTCAAGAATTCAATGAATTAATGCTTCTGTGAGGTCAAGAAATGAAATAGAGTTAAATAGTAAAAATTCTCCATACCAGTAATGCATATTCCTTTCTTTTTCAGGGTAAGGAAGAATTCCTGATAAAGTAACATTTCCTCTCACTTACAGGTGTTGTGTTGCTGAATGAAATGATAGTAGTTTTTGAATGTCTGTGGTTTGTTCCAGAGGGCTTAACTGGTTGGCAAAGGATGAATCAATGACAAGAAGTTCTCCTGTACAACTTGCATAAGTGCATCCAGCACTTAAGCAGTTTATCTGCAATTCTAATGGGTTGCATTACTGATGAATTACTCCACCTTCAAGCTTGGCCTCTGCCAAGATTTCAGTGGTGACTTTGGTTCTCTGAGTACCAAGGACAACAGTGGAAGCAGGAAAACAAATTCAGATATAGTTACTGAAAACACTGCAGAACAGAAGAGGAACAAAGAATGGAAGCACACTAGCATTCTTAACTATTACCAATAGTATTTTCTAGATATTTCCTACTAGTTAGACATGTATAGCAATATGCATTGGTCTCATGAAATGGCATACATCTTCCAGATAAAGCTTGGAGTAAGCAGTTAAGTTTTAAAAATCTCAAACTGGTCAACAGTTGAGAGTTATAAAGAAGGTAAGAGGTTTGATTGATACACTTCAGCTTTTTCCTGCAAGTCTATGGTATTTTGATATTTACACTAAAGCACACCCATTTAACTCTTCAGAGCAGACTAGTAATTGTCTTTAGCTCAGAGTGCCAATTCTGAGTGCTTTCATGGAGCTTTATTCAAGGCATTCTAAATGTGGTTTCTTCTTAAGGCATATACCTTTTCCAGCTTGCCTTATTTCCTGTTTCTGCTAGCAAGGAAAATAAATTCTGTCTGGTCATCAGTCCTCATCCCCAAGTTCTCAGCAGATCTAGGCAGTTAGTGGTTTGGTATCATCTTCTTTCTTACACTGGGAAACTGTTTCCATGAAGGTTTCTTGAAGTCTTTATCCAAGGGAAACAACAGAAGCTCAGTTGCTCTAGTTCTTTTTGATGTAAATAGACATATTACTTGGGATAGTTTTTTTAGATAGTCTTCAGATAGGGTTGGCCAGTGGATGTGCCAATCTTCATGAGCCTGAATCATCCATTATAATAAACAACCCACAATTCAAAGTGAGCACTAGCACTAGTACTAGGAAAGGCTCATCTCATCTACCATTTGACTCCACTAACTGGAGCACTTTCTGATCGCAGCTGCACAGCAATAAATCTATATGTTGCCATTAATGAAATCTCTGTTGGATTGCTGTCACACATGATTCTTCGTGTCCTCAAACAAGGTTTTTCTCCTCTGGTGTGTTGCCAAGCTCATGCTGTCATCAGTCAGTCTCTTCTGGCAGTGAAAATATGTCAGAAGACTCTACATCTCCAACTTCTTATAGAATAGAGAAGTGCAAAACAGTTCTATATCTGTGAAAATCCATTTGAACAACTGGGGCCAGAGGACAAAACTAGTACTCCTCATTGTGAAATGAGGAATCTCTCAGAGAGAAAACAATTGGCTTACAGTGTAGTGCTGCAGAGAGATGTGCTTTTTAATAAATGTAAGGACTGCTACTGTGTTGCAGAGCATTTCCATCTGTTCTGAATTGTGCCAATGGTGACCTGTTCCCCTGTGCTTGTCATTTGGACTGAACCCATTCTAACATTTTACTTATGATCAGGGAGTGCTGATAGATTTTTTTCAGAAGTGTATGGGAGTTGTAAGTTTGTAGGTCTTCACAGTCAAGTCATTTGGACTCAGAGAAAATAAAAGTAATATTTCTCTACTGGAGATGTAAGATTTTCTTTTTGTTTGTTTTTGTTTTAAATTGTGATTTTCTTGGGTTTATCTCAACTTGATTACCCTACAGCTTCATTGTGAGAAGTAGCAAATATCATGAAAAACTGTTAAAACTTATATTGAGTTTTAATACATCTTTCTTCCTTGCCAAAATTATTTCACAGTCATAAAGAAGGGCCATCTGTGCAAAGAAAAGAAATGGCTAGAGTTAAATCTTGATTACTGTTTTGAGTGATTTTGAAAATAAATCAAGTCCTTTAGGTCTTTGCAGAAAATTTCTATGGTGGACAACTTCAGTGAATGTACTCTTTCTGGAGTCAAGCATCCTAGTTCTCAGATGTCTTTCTTACCTTGTGTATTTCTTAAAATCCATGGGTTTTTAAGTAGTGTCCTAGACCTTGAATGCCTTTCCTTATGTAAAGTAACCTGAAGCACTGATCCTGAAGGAACAGTCTGTATAGATTAATGGATTTCCTGAGTACTTACATAGTGTTCAATTATAGATTAACATTAGCTGATGGACACATTGAAGTGTTATGTTGTGATTTTGGCAGTTTTGTGCGGTTCTGTATTTCCCCCCCTAAGCAGAAAAGCCAATAAAGATAATTTAAAAAAAGAAGTGCTTTGTTTTGTCTTGATAGCACATAAACATTTATGCAAATAATGAGCTCCCCAGTATAAAAAAACCCATTAATTTAACAACCTGTCACCTATGTGAGTGCAGTCTTGATGTTATAATTTATTAATTTCTTGGCTCAAAATTTGAGTTATTTAAGGTATCATTGATGGACTTTCTACTAAAACTTCCACCTTTTGCCCTTCATCCTGTTTGTTCTAGGCTCCTCTTTGGGGTAATAGCAGCAGAGATGTTCCCTTGGCACAAGTGCAAAGCTTTTTTCAAGAATGCTCTCAATTACCATGTTTTTATCTTGTTCCTTTACAATGCAGTAATTTTTTTTTCCGTAGCCTAATAGTGCAGGCTTCAAAGCACACTGGTAGTTGTGGCTAACACTGCATGAGATCCCTTTTTACCCCAAAGGTTTGAGCATATGACAGTATCAGAATATAACCTTGGTTCTGCTAAATAGTACAGAGCAAAGCGGTCTCATGTCTTAGACACACTGGAAAATCCCAATTTCCTCTGATCTCTAACTTAAAAAATGCCTGGAAATCTTTGATTTTTGATTGATCTTTTCATTAATCCTAATTGTCTTTCCATTGTGTTTGTCAAGATAATTGATCTTCATTCAAGATATTTTTTTTTGCATGAATATGCAGAAGGGCATGTTCATGGAATGCTATATGATTTCTGCATTCTAAATATAGATTATAAATAATTGTACTGTCGTTCTGTGCACTCAGAGGTTTAAATGGCTAGAATTATCAACTGCATATTTAAAAAAAATCATTGAGGGAATCTTTGATGTGTAGCTGTAGGAAAATCTACCTTTATTTTTGAAAGGACAGTAGGGGTTATATTATAAAGCACATGGAACACCCAATGACTTTGTCTGTAGCTGCAGCATTTTGTAGTAATCAGCCCTGTGTCTACTGATAATTATACCCTTTGGGCTTTCTTGTCTCAATTTTTCCATTACTGACATAATCCAAACTGTGTTATCCTATTAGGAGACTATTTTTTTCCTCCAACAAGCAGCACACACTTGTCTGCTTCCCATGGCAGGGGACAGGACAAGAGGGAATGGCCTCAAGCTCCACCAGGGGATGTTCAGGCTCAACATAAGGAAAAAATTCTTCACTGAAAGGGTCATTAGGCACTGGAACAGTCTGCCCAGGGAGGTGGTTGACTTGCCTTCCCTGGAGGTGTTTAAGGTGCGTGTGGGGGCATGGTTTAGAGACTGGTGGGAATGGTTGGACTCGATGATCTGGTGGGTCTCTTCCAACCTGGTGAGTCTATGATTCTATGATATGAATAAAGCAGTGACAGTGTTCTCCCTCTATTGTTTCAGTGTTAAAGGAGATAATTTGGGCTGTAAATAGGGAAGACAGAGCTTGTTGAGTTAAAATAAGCATATTATTTCTTGAGCAGAGCCTTGCTCTATGCTTTTGATCCTTCATTATTCATTTTATGTATCTGGGCTATCTCTGCAGTGGATAGGGAGAGAGTACAATTTAGAGTACCTATCCCGGGTCTCTGTTTGGAATAAACACATTGCTCTACTTCACCAGCTCAGGGACACTGTCCTGGAGCATAGTGGTGAGCACATCACCACTTAGGCACGTCAGCTAGTTGGCGCATTCATGGTAAAGGGGAAAGATAATATTAAAGAGGAACTGCTATGATTTAAAAAGTGTGTCTACATTAAAATAAGTAATGAATTACCAGTCAGGCATAATGCCAGGTTTGAGCTGATGGGAGTTCTCATCACAAGTATATATAAATGCAGCTGTGTTGTCAAAACTTCGAGCTGTCACACAGTCTTTTGAACACAGAAGACTGTAACAACAAAGCATTTCTTTTCCCCTCCCTTCCCACCTCCAAGATTAAGTTCTTCTGTTCCTTCATAGCCAGGCAGATTGAAGCTTTCTGCACTATTTCCGTCTATGTTATACCAAGTTTACTTGTAAAGAGAAATGATACTTGTGAAGTCAGAATTCATCCACTTGAAAACAACGTGGCGGGGGCCAAATGAACTTCACGAACAAATCGATATTATTTCAGATGAAGTTCTTTATTCAGCATTCATTCATTGTTTATATAGGACAAGCAGGTCAAAACATCAGGTAAACACTGATTGGTCCTTCTGCCCTAGCAACTAGCCCCTCCTGGCAACCGCCCATCCCACATCTCCCTGCCGCCAGCCCAAAAAACTCCTGCCCCCACCTGCAAACCACTTTATTAACATAACACAATAAAGTCATTCACCATTTTTGTGAATTTCCCAACTTTGCCCTGCCAAGGCACTTAAGGAAACAATTCCAACAGAAACTTTGAAAGGTGAAAGTGTTATTTTTAGCTGTAGAAGCTTTCTGACATGATGTGCAGCACAGAGTAAATGGTGTTCAGGTTTTCACAGAAGGTATAACCACAGAAGCCATTGGAAGTACTTCCCTTCCTGCTGAGAAGTACTCCTCAGATGAACCTTCTTGCTTTTTGTGTTCTTAAATATCCATCTCTGTTTAAAGAGCTGAAACTTTTCATATATTTTTGTGTGTCACCCACAAAAAAGCATATGCATGCTGCTCATGTGTCATATTCACAGAGACATTCAGTATTCTGAATGGAGGCTGTCATTTGGGGGTAAAATGGCTCAGATTTCAAGCTCAAAATTTCCCTTTCCCTTCTTTTATTAACCCCTTTCCATCAAGCTTAATAGAAATGTAGGCTGATAGACAGGAGAAGCTGCCTTCAGGAATGTCCTTCAAAAATATTATTGCTATGAACCTATGGTAGATGGCAGATACCCCTGAGTAGAGCACAGTTCATATTTATCTATTCTGTCTATTATTCTTCAGTATGAGGAAAAACAGATTACAGCTGAGATGCCCTGTGTTCCTGTCTATCATCATGACAGTGACAGCAGCCAGCTCATGTTAAACTCCCTCTTGCATAAGGAAACACCTACGGTGAATGTCTCTTCATTATGGCCCTGCCAAGACTGGCAGCTTTCTGAAATTATTCCCTTGTTCAACTACCCCTGGTGCAATAGCACAGATGTGAATGCTACTTTCAAAGTGCTTCCACTTCATCTCCTACTCTCACCATCTGTGCTAATGCAGCTTTTGCTGGAGCAACGGCATAACTCTAGATGAAGAGGTAAACCAATGTGCTGGCTTAAAGAGGGAAAGCCCTCGGTGGTATTAGCATTTGGTGATGAAATGTATCACAAGCCACACCATTGCTGCCACACAGTCTATGCTGTGAACAGAAGGAGACAGTGAGCGGTTTGAAAGTTCAGGCTAAAAGTTTAAATACTTTGAGTTTATTTCATGGAGAACTAAACCCAAACCTCCTCCTGTTCTCATTGGATCCATCAGCTGATGTGCAGTTTTTTACATTACTCTTCAGCAGGTATCCCAAAGGCAGGTTAGCAGATGAGTCTTGCTAAGTAACAGCATCATTTGGTGAACTCTTATATGATTTTTTAATGTGAAATAGTTAAGCTATCCTGATTTTTGGACTTACAATGTTTCTATAAAACAGGGAATGGCACATGCTTCTCAGATAACCCTATGACTTAGAGACTGAGACACCCCTTCTGAAAAATCTTTGCCTGTAGTGGCCATCTGCTCTCCATCTCTGTGTATGAAGTTATGGAAAATCTAACATAGAGAGAGAGCTGGTGCCTGAGTCAAATAACTTTTGAAACAGATCTGGATTTTTTGCTTTGAAAATTGTTCACAGAAATCTTGAAACCTTCTTGAAAACCCTTTGAAGCACGGATGGCATTTAAGTTTGGTCTGTATATTATTTAAAGACATGTTTCAGTGGATTATAGCCAACATTAAACTGTTTATTTGTTTAGTCAAAGATTTTTCAAAGATTTCAGCCCTTACAGTCAGGACTAAGATTTTAAAAACCCACAACCACTGTTTTACTTTCTTGCTGAGGTGTTAAAGTCACAACCAGGCTCTTGACACCTTGTGTTGAGGGTTAACACCTGAAAACTTGTTTCTCAGTGCACTCTTAATAAGTGGTCCTGAATTATCTCTATTTTGTTAGCTTTTTCTTCTTTCTCACAGGTCAATGTCCCAACACTGTATAAAGCTACCCTAGATTTTGCTTGGCTAAGTCTGTTGTGCGACTTGATTTTACAAACCTGGGTTGTGTATCTACAACATACTTCACCTGACACTCCAGGTGAGTATATCCTTGTGTCTGAGAAAAATTCTGAGTCATCAAATGGGAGTTCCAATAAAGGAACTCCTGAGTGGATGCATAGGTTTTGTAGTTTGTTGCTGTTTATTAAAAAACTTCAGTTGCTTCAAATTTACTTCTGCTTAGTGTTTAGCAAAATCATGTGTGCCATTGAAAGTTTCAAGCTAAAGTTAATAAGAGTCTCATAAAAACTTATGCATAAGCTCCTGAGCAGAAAATTTCACCTTCAGAGTCCAGGATCAAAAATGCCATAGAAATCATTGCTTTGATGTCTCTATTGAAAAGACAGTATCATTAGTACATTTTTCTAAGTGCTATTTCTCTCTAGTGTGCATTACCATTAAAACTTGCAGTACTAAAATCTATATTACTTTCCTTTTGAAATGAGGTTTCATTCAACACCTTCCCTGGTTGCTTAAACTATGAATGATTGGTTCTGCATGAAGCACTTTGCAACTCTCCTCATGGAAGAAGCCATATAAAAATAAATGTTACTATTAGGTATATTTTGCATATTGTAGCTGTGTGTAATTACTGAGCTTGGGACCCACTGTTCTGCTGACCCTTCCTTCCCCAAAGTGATTTGGGCAGGTTTAGTGACAATTTAAACTAATGTAATTTCAAAGGGTTGCAGAGATTGCAGTTGTTATTTCTGTTATACAAGGTAGAAGAATAAGCAACTGGTATATAATATATATCCAATGTATGCCCTTCTTTGAAGGGCAATAACTTAAAGGTCTGTACTTACAAGGTTATTAACTCATCATTTTCAGATTATGCTCTATATGCCCTGGAGATCTATTAGCTGCTTCTAAGAGATCTGAGAAAGGTAATTAAGAAAGGCAAGGATATTAGTAGTATGCTGACACTGGGGGATCCAAAGGGAAATGCTTAAAGGTCTGCAAATCTGCAGAGGAAGAAAGAAAAAAAGCTAAAACTCACTGAATGAGAATTTCTAGGGAATACATGAGCATACCCTGTATTTTTCAGGTCATCCTAGTAGGAAATGTTTAATCTGCCCCAGCAGATTTCAAATTCTGTAATGCCATTGTAGTTTGGAGGTATCTTAAGGGTAGATGATGTAAAAGGTCA
Organism: Piaya cayana; assembly: GCA_013389865.1. Classification (NCBI taxonomy): domain Eukaryota; kingdom Metazoa; phylum Chordata; class Aves; order Cuculiformes; family Coccyzidae; genus Piaya; species Piaya cayana. The sequence continues at coordinate 79,323 of WAAB01024894.1, forward strand.
TACTAACTTGTAAACTCTTTGCAGAAAGTAACATTGGATAACCGAAAGACTAGCCTAGAAACTTATATAGGCTTGTGTGGATAACAAAGATTGCTTTTTTAGTTATATCCTTTATTACTGATGCCTAGTGTGTCTTCAGTAATGATGCATAAGGGGAAGAAATCAACAATGTCATATGCTCATCTGACATAAATCTACTTAGCTTTAATGAAGCTTTTTAGTGAAGCATCCAGATACACACTAGCAGGATTTGACCTCGAGGACTTAAATAGCAATTGGAAATCTTTTATTTCTGGTTTTGTCTTAAGACTTTCTGGAAAGGACATGTTTTATAGAAATTTCTGTGTACTGGAGCAGGAAATGGGAAATACCATAACATTGCTGACCTTGGTCATGATCCATACTGTTTCCTGGGCTCAAGCAATCTTTATAACATGAGTGTCTTACACCGGCAGTGTGATTCCCAAGAATTCCTGAGAATGACCTTGTTACTTCCGTAGATCATATAAAAGCATCAGTGTTCAATGGATTATACCTGCATTCCCTGTGTACAGAGGTGAACACAGAATTGCTGTGGTTGCTACCCTGTTCTGCCTTGTTCAAATTAATGAACAACAGCACTGTTCTAGACTTCTCCAAATCAGTGTCTGCATGGTCTCCTTTGCAGCCTTGGGAAAAACATAGGTGAAACTACAGTACACATAGAAGCCATCTGTTCCCAGATTTAGAAAAGTCACCCTCCCCACCTTAAATTTAAAGTCTCTTCATTCAAAGTGAGGCTGAGGAGTTTGTGTAGCCCCAGACTGTGCTTTACAGTTGCAGCTAAACTCTTATCAGCTTTGTCCTCTTTATATTTGCTGTTCTGCAAAGGACGAGTTTACCAAGAAGCTCAGCTGAGGCTGACAGGATCTCCTCTGACTTGGAAAATGCTTCTGAATAAATTATTTGCTGTGAAAGAATGATATATATTCTACCTAAGAGCCAGAAAAATGAAACAATAGAAGATGTTTTTAGAATAGTTCCCAAGAACCTGGGCTCCACAAAGGAAAATGAAGTTTCTGGAAGGTGATTTGGAGTATAGCGCTGGAATTCTTGCAGTCAAATGGTGTGAATGCTCCTTGGTCAGCAGGTTTCAGGATGCTGAGCAGCACAAGTACAGTGTGGCAGCTGGGGCTGAGCTGGTGGCTGCCCTGGGCTCCAGACAGGAGATGGAACGGGGCAGAGAGAAACTGGACACACAAATGTTGCTGCATGTAGATCAGAAAGGAGTTGGTGTTACCCACTGCAGGCTTTCTAACCAGCAGTTTAATACATAGGTATTTACATTCTTTAATTTTTAATTATTTTGGATGATTATAACCTCATCCTATTCCTTGTCCTTTGATGTACAATTCCTGAGAATGAGAGCATGCTCATAAACACAAGATTTTCGACTGCGTGAGCAATGTGAAACTGCTGTGACATCTTACATGTTTTCCTCTGTTATTGCTAAATATACATGCAGCTGGATTCACAGTTATTTCCATGCTGAACATGTGTTTGGATTGTTATTCAGGAATCAACAAATGTTCTGAGGAACATGAGTACTTGTAGACACATGGTGGAATTCATAACATTTTTATGCAGGAAATAGGATTAGACCTTTAGGCCTTGCAGCCCACAGATTTATAGAATTTTCAAAATGTCATAGAATCATAGAATAGTTTGGGTTGGAAGGGACCTTAAAGATCATCCAGTTCCAACACCTCTGCCATGGGCAGGGACACGTCCCACTAGATCAGGCAAATGTCCCTGCAAATGAACAGTTAATTTCTGGAGACAAAGTAAGACCCATTGATATTGAAAACTGTAAATTAAGATGCTGAAAACAAGCTCTTTATTTAAGGCTGATTAGAACATTGTCTTGTTGAAAGCTGGCTATTGGCAAATGTCATGGGAGTGAGTGACTTAAACATGTCACTGAAATATGTACTGTGAGTTCCTTCATGATAAAGTCTGAGATAAATAGGAAACAGCTCAAACTCTGAATCTTGGGAAAGCCAAACAAATTTCAGATGGAAATGTATGGAAATTAATGCAGGGTGTAGACTTAAACCCAGCCTCTAGGGATACAGTGATTGTGCCTTTCAGAAAATGGTCTCCTGTTCTTTGCGTTTTAACTGTCTGTAATTACTTTTGTAGTTTGTTGGCTGTCGAGGAGCTTGACAAGCTGGGAATTGGCAGATTCAGGGTTGCTTTTATTTACCGTGGTTTTGCCAAGTCATTAAATCTGCAACAGGAGGCTTTGTTCTGACAAAACTAATCCCTCAGTGTGGTCAGACACCACATTTCCTTTTTAACTTTGTGCTACCATTTAAAACTATTTCGGACCGGACTTAGGTTGGCCTGAGTTGTCAGGACACCATCAAAATCAGTGTAGATAAGCCAAGCTTTCTTCCTCCATCCCCGTTATGTTTTGTTTTCTCTCACAATGAGCTGCACAAAGCTGATTAGGGCTGGAGCATTCTCTAGACCCAGCTGCTTTCTGTTGCTCCTGTGAGGGTATTCTTGTACTGCCAAAAGGACAGGGAATAGGAAGCCGCTCCAGTGGGAGACATGGAGAATGCCAGATAGACCCAGGAGATTTCAGAGGCTTTTGGATTTATTTGCTTCATAAATACAACAATATTGCTTGTTGCTCACTTAGTCTTATTTGCTTGGCTGTACCAGTGCTGTCAGTAGGTGCCTTTGGATGAGAATAAAGAACCAATGCATAATGCAGATGTGCTGCTAACCTCAAGGATTGTTGAGTAACTACCATGGGGCAGAGTCCAGAGGTGTGCTTGGTAAAGAGCTGAAGGATACTATGACATTGTGTGATACAAATGCTAATTGTGGTTGTTATTCTCTCTTAAGACAATGGGGGATGTTTTCATCGTCATTCTGCAGGTCTCAAAGTCCTTGTACAATTGAACCATGACCTAATCAAAATAACATTTGAATTGGAAACAAGTGAATACCTAACATCTTTACACTGAAATTTCTTCAATTCTATTAACCCTGGATGTATTAAAAACTGACATTAACAGCGACTCTCTGGCACCAGCACAGTCTTAAAATGCTTTATATTTTGCACAGTGACTTGAAAGCTCTGGGATAAAACCTGCACTGGCTGCTGCAATTCTACCTATTGCCCTTTCTGCCATAGGTCATGGAATCACAGAATCATTTAGATTGGAAAAGACCCTTAAGGCTGAGCCCAAGGCAATTTAGGGAGAAGAAGAACTTTCTGAAGAACTTTATTGTCTTTAGGAACTAGGAATCCTCTCTGGTATTGATTTTAGGGCTTCTATAAACAAGCTCAAGCCCTGTATTCTGCAACACTGACTGAAATCTTTTGAGTGTATAGCACTGTTGTTGCCCTTCTGTTCATGCCCACTGTCAAGAGGAGAACTTTGTGGTGGGCAGGTGGGGATGCTTCCTCTTCCTTCAGTTTACTAAGAAAATTCTTGTCAGTGTTTTAGTATTCAGCTGAAATGAAAGAAGAGTGATGTAGACAGGATAAAATGAAAAGGCTTAAGAAGCTACAAGGACAATAGAGCATGCAAAGGGCTATGGATCTGGGCACAATAGAAATGGATCATTTGGATTAGCAGCCTTCTGTCATAGCCAATGGGAGGAGGCTTGTATCCTCGGATACATCCTGGTTGTCTCCCAAGGATTTTCTCTAGGATTTCCTTTTGGACATATGGTTCTGAGAAATTTGAAACCTTTTCTTTTCCTGTTTTCCCCCTTTTTAACTTAGAAGGATCCACTCAGAGAGTCAGGTATCTTTCTGCTTTGGACATCTCAAATGGTCCTGTTCAGAAGGAACATTTTGCTTGCACAATGACTGGACTATTGCTTAAGATTTCTTACATATGCTGGTGTTGCTGAAAAGAGAGGATTCTGTAGAAGGAACACAAAGGCATATGAAAAACCAGGATTTTAGCAGATAGCACGTAGCATGAACTTATTATAGCATAGTGAAAATTTAAAAAAACTACATGATAATGAATGACATATTGCTCAACTGCAAACAAGTGATCAGACCTAAGTCTCTTTAAAAATAATTTTAGAAGTTTTTATAAATTTAATGTTGTGAGATCAGTCAGTTCATGAGTTACCAGAGAGTAATTTTTCTGACTTTATTATTTCACAGAGAAAATTAACAATTGATAAATGTAATTTCAGGCTTAAATTTGAGCTGAATTCTGTGTGGAAAATTTTTTATTAACATTGTCATGACTGTTGTTGATCTTCAGTCACTCGTTCACTCTAGAAATGTCAAGTTTAATCTAGAGGTGGCACACAGGAAAAGCTAAATGCTGTGAGGCAAAGTGTGAAGTTGCAACAGTGGCTTTCATAGCCTGGAAGAGAGGCCGATTTCCTTTTCAAAAAAGAGAGGACAAGGATAAATGATCTGGTCCCTAAACAGAGCATTAACTGATCTGCAAAGTGCTTTTTACCGATCAGACATTGTTTTGATATCTAAGATGCAATAGGAAATTTGAGAGCATACTTTTAAAGAATACTTTTCTTTTTGATTATATGAAATGGGATGCCAGCCATTGTCTAGCATTGTGAAGGAAAATAACCATGATTAATAAATTAGAAGTTCAAAGTTGGTGGTGTTGCTGGTAAAGGTGTATCATAGTTTAAAAGAAACTCTTATTTCCTTTTCACCTGTAAGAATTGCTGCTTTTATTTCTATCAACTATTCCATTGGATAAGATAAAATCACATTTGTTTGAAGTGAAAACAAACAACAGACTTAGAGGCAACTAATAAACTTATTTGTAAATTGTCTTTTGCAGACATATGGCATTACTTCTGCAAGAATCATGTAAATAAATCTCTTTAATTGTAAGTTTATTTTGTTAGTATTGTCAGGGCTAAATTTCCTGACATTTAATTTTTCTGTTGGCAAAGAAGGTCTATTGTAAATAGTAATTGAAAGTTTTTTGTCTTATTCCTATTAAGCATAGAGCAAAAGAATAACTAAGGTTACAGAACTACCCACAGAATTAGTGGAAAACCGAAAAGGTTGTACTCACTGGAGATAATAAGTGGAATAAGTAGGCAGGATAAGGTGCCAGTGTGCAAGTGATCTAAGCCAGAACATTTCAGACTAGTGGATAAGACTTGGGCTGGAAAGAAGATACAGTCTCAAAGTCAGTTTGTGAGAACAGAACCAAAGCAGAAACCAAAAGCCTGGGGCTGGGCATAGAGCAGAATTCATGCATCAGTCTGCTGTGAAGTAATCATGGAAAACCACCATCACAGGGTGCAGCTGTATCTGCTGTCACCAGTGTCCAGCTGACCATTCATCCAGGACTTGCTTGCAGGTCTCAGTTGGACAAAATTGGGAGCCAGACTGATCTGTACTGATGTACTGAATTTTGAAGGGAGGAAATTGGTGGTGAGTGAATGAGAAGATGTAGTAAATATGATGGGATCTAGAAATTTCTGGAGGGCTTATGCTGTGTTTAATACTGTGGTGCTGGGTAAATGCAATCAGCTCAATACTGAGGACTTTACTGTAGCTGTTTTTTGCTTGTTCCAGGGGCAAAGCAAGAACTGCTGATGCAGACTACGAAGTAATTTGGGACATGGCTTCTAAGGAACCTTCAAATGGAGCAACATTCATAAAAATGGAAACCCAAGGGGGTAAGTGGAGAATTGTAGAATCATAGAATCACCAGGTTGGAAGAGACCCACCGGATCATCAAGTCCAACCATTCCCACCAATCTCTAAACCATACCCCTCAGTACCTCATCCACCTGCATCTTAAACACCTCCAGGGAAGGTGAGTCAACCACCTCCCTGGGCAGATTGTTCCAGTGCCTAATGACCCTTTCAGTGAATAATTTTTTCCTAATATCCAGCCTGAACCTCTCCTGGCAGAGCTTGAGGCCATTCCCTCTTGTCCTGTCCCCAGATAATGAATAAGGATGAAAAACATTGTTTCTCGTAAATGAAATGTGTCTCCTGACATATCAGGTGACCAGAAAATTGGAATATATGTATTTAGAGAGAGGTGGGTACACAACCCTACTGCACATCATGGTTTCGTGGGAATCAGACATGAGGTTGTTAAAACTAAAGAGCTAAGCAGTGGCGATTTTGACAGTGCTCTGAGTGAATCTGTTAAGCAGAAAATTTATTTCATTGGATTATGAAAATTAGCATACCTTGATTTCTTTTACCTGAAAAACAACTGAATGGTAAAAACATTGACAGGATTTGAAATTCACCCTCATTGAGTAGATGTTCTTTTATTACTGCTACTGTGTTATTGTATAAATCAAATTCTCCCTGTACCGATTTTAAATCAACAGAAAGATTTCCATGTTGCAACTGCCATTACCCTGGCTAGAATTTCTGTGGAAAACAAGTGTTCAAAAAGAAACTTAATTTGATTGGTATTTAAATAAACCACAATTTCATCTGTGACTTGGGGTCTTTACACTGCAGGGTAGACTACTTCTGTGAATATTTGATCTACATTTTCTCATTGAAATAAAGATTTATTCATGCAGCTACAAAGTATTATTAGGTTATAATCACACACAGAGTGGTCTTCATTATAGAGCACTGTTAATTATAAATGCTGTGCAATTTCCTGGCCATCGATTCTGACTGTAATTATGATGTCACTTCCACACCTGGGGCTGAGAACATTCTCCTTTCTTACTAGGGCTCAGTCTTTGGATGCAGCAAGGAGCTTCTCTTGATGGTGGAAGTAGCTCATTTTTTGTCTTCATGGATATAGAATAAGACAGAAAGGAGTGAAAACTTGGGAAACAGCCAGAAATTGAAGTGGGCAGTAAGACCTAAGTGACTGTGTGGGCCTTCACAATGGAGGGAGCATGTCTCGAATGTAAGGTTGATTAAAAAATAGACTTAAAATAGGTCTGTTTGCTAGTGTGCTTTTTTTCTCAGTGCACTGCCTATTAATTACAGTTTTAGCACAGCTTCTCAGCAAACACCATTTTCCCTCAATTCAAAGGGAACAAGTTGAGGGAGAATTCTGACGCTGGGAATGAAGTACTATGAATAAGGATCAGGAACAATGGATTCAATTTAAGTCAGACTGGAAATTGTTACAACCTTATGTTTTTATAAAGGAAACCTGTGTGTCAACTTCTAGTAGTGACTGAGATGCTGAGCACTCGTATGTGAGGATAATGTGATAATATAGAAACACCAGGGAGTATGTGTACACAAAAATGCATCTCTGTCAGCCAGAATGCCATGCTGTGATTTCAGTAAAAAGCTATGACAGAAAATCAATAGCTTTGAGAAGGGCCCACAGTAAGGCAAGAGCATTATATACACTTTCTTCATTCTGTTTCACCCTTTCCTCCCTTCATGAAGACATAGAACTGCATGATTGCATATTTGAATTTTGTTAACTCTGTGCCTCCAAGTAGCTCAAGCAATGAAGCAAGTCATGGAATACAAAATATCTCCAAACCAGACTGGAGGGATAGAGAATAGGAATGAGTCAGGCAGGGTACTGGGTCTGTTGACAGGCTCTGCTTAGCTTGTAGGCAGGCGGTGTAGGCTGCAGTCTCCTATACTGCACTTCCACCACAACTATGTTCTGGTCTTCAGAAAAACCTTCTCAATGTATCTTAATGCATCCTTCACTCAGCTCTGTATTTTCTGATGTGTGGATCAACAATAAATCCATCTTTCAAGCTTCCACACAGGGCAAGATATTCTGATAGGACGGCCTAGCCACTCACAGATTATGTAAACCCCCAGATTATGGGGGTTTTCATTAGGCACCAACTTTGTAGAACTTCAGAGACTTAAAGTGAAGCTTTCCAAGTTGCCTTTTTTCTCCCTTCTTCAGTTTCTTTTTGTCTAAAAAAGGTAGACTAGGATTGTTAATGAAAAGTAGAATAAAGGGTAGACTGCTCAGCAATAGTCGACACACAGTTCGTATCATGTTATTGTATTTCAGTTTGTGATGTTAACTCAGTATTTTTTACATAGATGTGCCATAGATTTAGAGCTGATGTTGCATATGCGTGGTTATACATTTAACTATTTCTCGACATTTGAATGATTAATCATTCTGTGTTGATATGCATGTCAGCATAGAGGCTCTGAAACATGGAGAGGGGAAGGATAAGACTATTCCTTGAAAGTCCTATCCTCTTAAAGAGAGTATGGAGTCAGTGAGGGCTCTGTGAAGCTGCATTGCATTACGTTACACAAAGTAGTTTCATTACACACCGGACAACGAAATGGGGAAAAAGGAGGACGGCAGGCAGCTAACACTCCTCTATTGTCATTAAGCTATACTTTGTCCATATGCAGTTTTGGGTGCACATTTGTATACTGCTTTGGTTCTATGAAAAAAGAGTTTGAAAGGAATACAGTTTTAGATCAGACATGCTCTTTAGGCAAAAATGTCCATCAATAACATTAAAATGGTATAGACTTTTATTTAAATACGTGGAAGAGAGAAGATGATGTAAGGAAAATCTGCAGGAGAGGAGAGGGTGGGTGAAAGGAATGAGCCTATTATCTCTTTGGTGAACAGGGCTCTTTTGGGATTCTTTCTTTTTTTTATTGCAGATGATAGAATATCTTGCAGATAATATTATAAAGCCAGAACTCTCTAGGCTTTCATTGTTCTTAAATATATCCATGAGCTTGGGTGTGTAAGCATTTCCATGCTGGCATGGAAAGGTAATGCGAGCAATCCATTCATGTTAAATGATAATCCACTTGGTTTCCTTTACTAACTGATAGAACTGAGAAATGTACAATTTTCTAGCATAGAATTAAACTGACACTGCAGGTAGGAGGAGTGTACTTTTTGCTAACACTTCTGATTGTTTCTTACCTTGTTCAAAAACTTATTCTTTCTCTATAACTATGAGAAAGAGCCTGGATCTGGCTTATTAAAGAGAGACAAATCTAATTTGTTTTTTTCCATGAAGTCATCTATTTGTCAGAGCTCAATACCTCAAAACACCATAAAAGATTACTCAAAGGTTTTCAGTGAAAAATTCAGAGGAGGGGAAGGCATCCTTTAATGTCTAGGAGTGTCTTCCATAAATAAATACAATTTAGTGACTGCTTTTTCTATACTGTGAACATTTAAGTTCAAGCAGGTGTTGGTTAGCTGGAAAGTGTGCTTGTAAAGGAACCTCTGTTAGGGTTTTGTCCTGAGCAGCAGGTGAGCTGCATAAATCACATGAAGTGAATAAAAGTAAGAACATGCTATCTATCTAATCATTAAATTTTCAGGGTGCTGGGGATAGCTGGAATCTTAATTGCCCTCCAGTCATAGTTACACCATACCTTGGTTCATAAGTAATTGGAGAATTATTTGAAATACAGAAGTGTCTTGCCCACAGCAAAGGTACTTAATCATCTTTACAGCACCTCTAGGGTAGGGCTGGGCCTGGGTGACTATAAATAACTAACACCATTACATTCACATTTGCTTGTGCTCTAACTGAACAACCAGTCCAGCCTTTCAAATGTACTGAATACCCACTGTAACTCTGAAGGAAGACGAGCCTGCTAGATCAACTGATCGTCACGTTCCTTAACCTCTAAGCATCTTAACTTGCTGCTCTTGAGCTCTAGTGACATGAGGAAGATTAAAACTTGGGAATTACTGTAGTGAGGGAGAACCAATGTGTGAAAAGTGTTCCTCAAAGATCCCATCATCGCAACATGTACGACAGCTCAGGTCAGTTCTAGCCAAAGCAGCCACAAGACCTTCCTCTGGGAAATATGGAGAGCTGAGGATTAAATGCATGGAGAAGCAGCATACAAATCTTTGACTTAACTAACATGAAAGCCTGAGAGCATTGTACCATGGTGTGTCTGGCAGGATTCTGAGGTACTCTGATGGAACCTTGCATCCTGAGGATGTCCACTGTCCTCTTGAAGATCTCTTGTGTTTGTTTTCCTTGCACATACCCACTGTTGGAAATGTTTGAAAAGCATTTCTACATCTTAAAGAGAAACATCACATTTGAAAATGACAATGTTTCATCCTTTCCTCCAAGTAGCTGTAATCCCATCTATGCTTGTTTTTCATGTTAATGGCTGAAAGCATGGACTACTTATAGTGCTTGCAATCAATCATATATTTCGTGAGGTGTCCTAAAATTTAATCCTTTTGTTGTCTTCCTATTTCTCCTCTTTCTGAATTCCTAACAGTCCTGTAGTTCATCATTGTCCCTGATGTCTTACTTCTTCAGGCTTAAAGTATCCTGCTGTTGATGTATGATGGATGTGTATACTTGGGTAGTTGTTCACATACATTATACATTCTTGTGCCTTTTCAGGCCAATAAATTCAAAACAGGGAACGGCAAGCTAAAATCTGTGTCTGGTGATTTATAAAACAAACAAACAAACCAACCAACCAACCAACCAACTAACCAACCTAAACATTCATAGTCAGTGGCAATTCTGAACTACGTGTTACTTTTACAAAATAGAAAATATATCAAGGCAGGTTATGCTTTCAGAGGAAAATTCTTTTTGGCAATTTGGCAAGCTCTCGAGCAACTATAATCTATTTTAAGATAAGAAACCTTGAGAGACAGAAATTAGTATCATCAGTGAACACTCCCTAGAACAGCGCTAAACAGTATTGGTAGGAGTTGCAAAATCTCATACTAATTGTCTTGCTAAGGCCCCTGCTAACTGAGAAAACTTACTTTCATTAGGTGGACATAGCACTTCATTAATATTTAAAAGAAAGTGAATCTGTTCATAAACTGTAGGTTGGAAAAGAAAGGCCATCTTTTCTGTAGCTGCAGAAACCACAAAACCATCTGTGCATTATGAGGTCATGCACACTGGCTGAATAACAATATTGTCTAAGCTGCCAATGTCCTTCATTTGTCATATTTGCCTTACCTGAAAGATCTGCTGAAAGTCACCATAGCTTGTGGGGTTTTTATAAACGGTCTTATGAATGTGGATGGGGAACCACAACTCTGCCTTCCTTGCTCATTGCTGGTTTTTAAAAATAGAAGTTAAGAGGTGCATGAGCATTTGCAGCTCCTTTACTTGAAATGCTGCCCTGTTTGACTCAACACCGTGAGCAGCCCAAGCACAACTGGATGGATTTGCCCCACTGTTGTCCTATGTCAGCTGTGTTACAGTTAGGTAGAGTTGTGTGCATTAGTCATTCTTGTTTTATCACAGAGATGGAAGTTTCTTAGGAGGTGAAATCTTCAGGCCACTTATGTGGAGTTATCACTCGCCTAAGTTAACTGCTGAGCTACAGTTTTCTACCACTGTACTGCCTTCGCTAATTTGATACTCTCCCTCTTAGAGAAGACATAGATTTCCTGTGAAAGACAGTATTATATATTCAGCAGAACTCACCTTTTTTCAGGATGATTCATGGACTGTTCTGTGCAAAACAATCTCTTTGAGGATGTTGTCATTTTATGCCAGAACTGGCATGATTTGCATGAAGTATGTTTAAGGGAAAAAATCCCACAGGCTGTCTCATGCTTTATCAGCTCAAGGAAGCGGAAGATCCTGGCCAGAAATGTAGAGCCAACAGAAAATGGGTCTGAGCTGTTTGCCAGTTTGTCTGCAAGTTTTCGATTGTACATACAGTTGCTGCCTGATCTCGGATGTATGGATATGCTGTTCAAGTGAAGAACTTAATAATTTTTCTGTGGCCTTACAAGTCCTAGACCTGAATGCATCCTGAAATGTTCAGCTTGATGCTAGCTTTGTATTATGACTGTGAAAAAATATTTCTTGGAAATCTGCAATGCAGAGGCAAATCTTTTAACTGTATGAAGTTTACTAAAGGTCGTTTCAATGTCCAAATGCAGGAAATACCAGCCACAAACAAGATTTATGAAACCATATAAATCCAGTGGTCTCAGGCAAATCTCTTTTCCTCAGATTTTAGCGATGTAGGTTTTAATCCATGTTTTGGAAAAGTTGCTACCTTTAATTGCAATATGATCTGCTAGTAATGATCTTTACTTTAAGTCTAGTAGTCCAAAAATAATAAACAGAGTAATTTATATTGGAAAAACTCTTTTGAGTAAAAAAGACCTATCAGGAGCTGGTTGCCTTCAAAGAAATTGAATTTTTGCATAGATTATTTGGAACATTAAATTAACTAAGTATGGCTTTCTCACTTCTGTGAATTCTTGTTTTGTTGTATTCCATATTGATGCATCATATCGTACCACAAAATGCAAGTTTGGGTAGTATATTTTCATACAGAGCATTTCTTTAATTACAAAGATCAGGAATAAGCAGAATTAAGTTTTCCAAGAAGTTTATGCTGTCCTTTCAGACTCACGGCATTTTTATTCTCAGGCATTTTTGAGACCTGGAATCTGAAGATAAATTTTAAAATCCTAGAATTTTTCCCAAATAAAGCCTCTGTTTTTCACACTGGTTTAATCACAAGCTTTTGCTACAGCATGGACATATTGGAAGTATTTCCTGCTTTAGTAGTATAGGGAGTAACAGTTTTAGTCAAATCATTCCCTGTACAATTTGGTTTCAGCTCTGCTTGCAGTAACCGAGGGCAAATTTACCAGCACCAGCAAGGACCACTGGGGGGTTGTAGACCTGTCTGTTTGTATTTTTTAGTAGGCTCCGTGGTCTTCCCTGACCTCATCTTCACCATGGCTTCATCCAGTCTGAATATAGTAATCCCACCTGGATGAATTTTGTACTTTTAAACAGTGATTGCTGCTTTTGTCTAGGACTTTCAGATCCCCTGAACTGATATAAAGAAGAGTGGCAATATGAATGGCAAATCCAGTCAAGATTTAGCGAAGCAAAAATTTTAAACAGTTTTCTTTCTGTTTCAGGGGACTTTTGAGAACTGTTGTAATATTGGTATATATTTTTAAAATAAAATTATTTTTTACAATAGCGTGTTCATGTTCTAATAAAGAATAAGACCTGTACATGTTGGATCAGATCCTTTGCATGTACAATGGAATTTTGTCTGCTTCCTTCCTAATCCTGTCAGATGTGTGTGCTTGTACATTGCTTTTTTTACACCATGATTGCTGTCAGTCTGTCTTCAGTTCTGTTGTTACCTATGTGTTCTTGTCCCTTCCACTTCTTCCTAAACAGCAAAGAATATCTTACTTGTTTATATCTCAAAAAATTCAGAACTTAGCCTAGGTTGTTTAGATGAAAACACTGGATTTCTAATAGGTACTTCATAAAGAAATTTTAGTTCCTGTCCATGCTGCCATAAACCAATTCATAAATAATTGGAATTATTCACTGATAATACTAAGAATTTTGGTGTAATTTGCATTGGTTGTATGTGTGATGGACAATGACTTTTTAAAGCCTTCCCAATTTGATAATGGCTGCCAGAGGTGCTAGGAAGCAGCTGAGTGATGAAATATCCTCTCTCATGATAGCTAGAGCTGGAACAGGGCTGTTGCTAGAAAGTCTAATGCACCACAGAGCATGTACATTCAGCGGAGTAGCCACCTGAGTATTTAAAAAATTTCCACAAATAAAATAATTGTATGAAACAAAAACATGTCTGGAGAATGGAGCTGTCACATGTTTTGAGTGTTCCTTTGTAGGTGATGACCAGGACTAGTGCGAATGTGAATCAGTTGTAGGTAAAGCAGGTTCAGAAACTGCCTACAATGACTTTTCAAAATGCTGAGATCACAGAATCATAGAATCATAGAACAACCAGGTTGGAAGAGACCCACCGGATCATTAAGTCCAACCATTCCTATCAAACACTAAACCATGCCCCTTAGCACTTTGTCCACCCATGCCTTAAACACCTCCAGGGAAGGTGAATCAACCACCTCCCTGGGCAGCCTGTTCCAGTGCCCAGTAACCCTTTCTGTGAAATTTTTTTTCCTAATGTCCAGCCTAAATCTCCCCTGGCAGAGCTTGAGGGTATTTCCTCTTNCTCTGCATAGGGTTGTTGTGCCCCAAGTGCAGGACTCGGCATTTGGCCTTGTTAAACCTCATGCCCTTGGACTCTGCCCTGTGGTCCAGCCTGTTCAGATCCCTTTGCAGATCCTCTTTGCACAGATTTTGCCTATTGCTTTGCAGAGATTTTGCACTAAGAGTGATTCCTTTGTTTATGACCAGGCCATGCACAATCTACTCAAATAAAATATTAAAATGAGTGGTTGATAAGTCATTCAGGTGTTAACTTTGCAGAATATTTTCATGTGCCCATTTTAATGAAATGTCATACTGATGTTCTTGGGTTTGACACCTTGATGATGAGTGATTCCAGAAGATAGATGTATGAGCCCAGGGACCTTGGTACACTTACTTTTCTGCTAGTGCAGTATAAATATAGAAATTCCTGGTACTAAGTTGCTCTAATGTGAAATACTGCAGAGCAGAATTCACCTCAGTGCATACAGCTCTAGTTCATTGACGTCAGGGAATCTGCATGAATGTAGCTGCAGGGCAAGCTTCAGATATAGACCAAGTCTAGAGTTGGCCTTGCAGGTTGCTTTCCCTGTCTTAGCTGAGGAATGGAGGAGAGCTGTGGGAGCTGTGCCAGGGGAGGACCTGCTCATCCCTGCCCATCAGAACGGGCTTGGCATAGGTGCAGTACCAATCTTTAAATCTGAAATCTTTGTCCTTCTGTGAGAGTTTACAGAGTTCAGTCTGTTCAGACTATCACAGAGACAGTAACAAGGTTTCTTTCACCAAGCACCTGTGCTTGGAGGGAAAACTGATGAAGATTAAAGAGTTTTTGTGTTTATTAGAGAAGGATCTCTCCTGCACCATAGAATGAAGGTATGATCGCATCATGTGTTTTGGGACTCTTGGAGTAGAGTCAGCCTAGCCAGGGCAGGTAATGGTTATGATAAAAGATGCATTGGCACAACTTGTGGCATATGCTAACAACACAAACCTTCCAGACATCAGCAGCTAGCATAAACTGGGTTAATAAACTGTGCCTTCTTTTCTATGGTATAGATGTCTGGAACATTGTACCAGAACGGTTGACTCCAGTTTCTATCAATTTATCTAGAAAAAAATTACTGCTGCACCTTATAAACTTTGCCTGGATGCAGTGTAAGATAAACCAGAATCTGCAGGCTGGGAGTTGGATGCCAAAGAAAATGGAACATAAGAGATAAATTTTAGTTAACTGCTACAGCAATTTATTGAGGAAAGTGGTTTGTTGATCACTACTTTCAGTCTTTAAACAAGAATTTGGTTTCTGAGAAAGGTTCTTTTAGTTCAGCTGCATTTTATTGCTTTTTGTATAGTAGTTGCTGAGGAGCATTGCATGTACTCTCAAGCAAATCTAATTAGATGATTGTCACAGTTCTTCCTGCCCTTAAAAATCTTAGGATATCTCTTTGTTTCCTATGTGCCTTTTAATATCCTGGTTTTGCTTGGGATAGAAAATGTTAATGTCTCTTGCTCATGTATTTCTGGCTAGATTTAAAAGATAAAGCATGGCATGTGTAATGAGGTATGGTATTTCATTTAAAATCTTTTTGTTTATTTTGAGTTGGAGAGGCAGGTAAGGCTTCTCCTGTTTTATATAATCAGTTAAACTTCTCGGCTGAAACTTTAACTTTCTGAACTTTCTGCATCAGGAAGAAAACCTGGTGGAATCTGTTTTCACATCTCTGACGAATTTGGTTGCTAAGCACTGAACTTGTATTTCCAAAAGGTCCTTCTAATACAATCAGGGTAGTGGTAATGGATGTGGATGTCTAGGAAAAAGAAATGGTAATAACTGGTTGATGATGTCACTTAGACTTACCCAGAGCAGCCCCTGGTGTTCAGGTTATTAAACAAAAGAGATAATTGCATTAGTATTTATTTCTTGTGCTATATCCTGCAGAATAATGCCAGGTTAGGTGGCTAGTATAGATGATGTATTAACAGGTTATTGAACAGAGAGTGCTATTACTCAGAGTATTTATTTAATCTGCACTGCTTCAATTATGTTATCACTGTTAGCCTTCTTATAGATTATCTTAGAAGCAGTAATATCCTAACAGACTGTAGAAGCCAAGAGGTAATAAATATTTCTGACGTTAAAAAAACCCAACTTGTTAATGGAAAGTATCTATGGTAGATAATACATAGAATACAATTTAGATATTATATATTACATATATATCTGTTTGTCAAGTTGTAATAAATAATAAAAAATATTTTTGTCATGTTCTGTCACTTTTGTCTGTATAAGTTTGATTAAAATAATGTAAAAGTTTGTTTCCATATGCTCTAAACAAACTTGACCAGTTTGAGGTGAACTAATTTTGCTGAACCAAGACAAAAAGAAGAAAGATTTCTTGAATTTATTCTTATAAATATGGATTCAAATCATTTTTATCTTAATCTGTTACAAATACCTGGATTTGGATGGTTTGAGAAAAGAGAAGCCTGCTCTGTATTAGGTAAATTCTATGCAAGCTGATGGTGCTATTGCCTATGATTTTGCTAATAGGTAGGTTTGATATTTTGGGTCACGTGGATTACCTTTTCATGAATTCTGTTTTGATTTTTTGAGCTGACTGAACCTTCAGATGTTTTCAAATCTGACTGGATGCTTTTCCAAGGAGTTTTCTTCTCAGCTGGAGAAAATTGTGCAACATTATTACAAAGTCTTTCTGGCAAGGCATTTTGGTCGGTATAGCATGATTTTGTTCTACTTTTAAAGATCATTTTTCACCAGATGGGAGCATACTTGTCATTCGAATCTTCCTAGCTCAAGGCTGTACAGCTTAGATGAACTTGGTTAGCTATTAGAGATTGCCATTTTTAGCTTTCTCCCACCCATCCCTGCCAGTATCTTTAGGTTATCTCTGTACACAATTAGGGGCATGTTCCAGCCGTTTGGCTGCCTGTGTGCCTGACACAAGCAGGGGGTCTGTAATTGCCCAGCCATGCACTGTAGGTGGAGACAAATGTGCAGTGGGCTGTGATCTGGCACAGTGGGTGCATCTAACAAAGTGAAAGGTGAACAGTAATTTAAGAGCCGTTGCCTTGTATAAGCAAGGGGTGCTGCTACATCTCCATTGTGTGACTAGAGCCCAAAATATTAGGAAGCATCCTATGTGCTGCAGCTTTGCACTGTAGAATTTCTGAATACTAAGTGTGTTTGGTATTGGCAGGTAGAATGGGGCTGCTACATGTGTCACACGCAGCTGTAGTATGGAAAGAATATGCACCGCCTAAGCTGTTGCACTAGCAGCAACAGTGGCTGTGCGTTAGCAATTGTCTATCTGTTATTGTGATCCTTGTTTCAGCTCTCATCTCGCTCTTTGCCCCTATGCAGCTCCCTGGGTAAGACCTATAGCAGCACCATGTGCTGGATTCCTTCAGTGTGGTCATTTGTGCAGCGGCTTGAAGCAGAGGTTTGGGGAGAATTTTTGAGAGTGTTTCTGAGACAGGATAGGAAGTGCAGGTCTCTTAACTTACCTATGAATCATAACTGTTTTGCGATGTGGTTTCAGAGTGAAGCTGAGGCTGAATGAGTTGTCATTATATTTAGTACCTGGATAGCTTTCAATTTGAAAGCTTGAAAATGTACTCTGCCACACATCTTTCTCATCTCCCTTACAGCTTATTAAGTATTTTGTTAGTGCATTACTAGGCAAATAGGGTTCAGGATCTGTGTTCCTAACCAGATGAGAAAACTAGTTTTAGGCTTACACATGAAAAATATCTCAATGTTTTTTCTTAGAATAGTCACTGTCTAGGAGAGACTAGAATCAGCTGCTTTAATCTAAAAAACACATCTACCTTTTCCTTTAATCATTTGGAATAATTCTGCATGCTATAAACCACTTCGTAGTTCTACTTTCACAAACAAAATCGTTTATATTTGTAATCTAATTGTTCCTGGTATAGGCTTGCAATTATTTTCATAGAAACAAGGGTTGATGACTAAGCAAGAAGTCCTGGATGAGTGCTAATATTTAACAATCTCAGTCTGACTTTGCAAATCAGTTTGTGTGCACTATGTGGTTTAGGAATCTGTTAATGGGCCAAGGGAGCTTCAGATACAACAACATATAAGTTTTACATATAACTACATACTATATAGTTTTTATAGCTATAGCTGTGACTCTGCTTATGTATCTGACGTTTGTTTATATATGAAATTGCAAATACACTCTCAGGTTATTGAGTGTTACAGGTATGTGTATGTCAATTATTGCATACACTTTGCAGTCAGCTAGAGGATGTGTAGTGTAGTCTGTGCAGGACTCTGCTGGAGAGCGAGGAGCTGTGATTAATTGTTTGAAATATCAGTGTTGTAATGTTTTGCTGCTGATCTTTTCTGGTATTATGCTGTTATTTGCTACAGTGGTCTAGAGCTGTCACTGGGTTGGGAAAGGTAGGGCCTGGAGGATATACCAACTCTTAGAAAGCAGCTTGTATTGTCATGGAGAAGTTAGAGTAAAAATGTGAAGTCCGAAGGGAGTGTGGATTATGTCTATGAAATAGATGAGCTACTTTCTGTGTTGTGCCATCCCAGTGATGTTATCAGAGGTAGTAATCACTGCATGTAATCATTGCAAGGTGAAGGTCTGTAATTACAGCTTGCGCTTCCTAGAGTGGATGTGTTAAAGTATGCTTTGCTTGAAATTGCATCGTCTGTGTAAAAGGCTAGTGGGTGCAAAAGTAAACATGAACTTAAGGAAATATGCTTTTAAATCTCGGTAATCTAGAGACTTGCATATAAATTACAAACAGCTCATAAATGCAATTATGGTCTCCCTAGCTGTTGATATCTGAGAAGCAAGACATGTTAATTAGGACTTATTAAGAATTCGTGCAGACCAAATTCTGCCATCATGTATTTGTAAGCAGGATCCTTACAGAAAATGCATTTGCTAAAATCATAATGGCAATCAAAGTTTTGCCTTGCAGTAAGAGTCATTTAACAGTGCTGCTGCTACTAACTCTTACATAGGGAAAAAATCCGTTTTCATTGCTGTGTTGCTTCTGCAAGCAAATTAAAATATTCTTTGTGCTGTTTTTAAAGACATGGAGTAATCTGTTTTGCCATCATAGAGAAAGATTGGAGAAATCTCTACTGAAAAAGGAAGAATCTCTTTACTTATTTTAGATAAGCTATACGTTAAGCAGATGAAATGTTTCAAATATTTATTATTGCAGAGTATTGTCATCACTTTTGATTTTAATGCTCTACATATGTATTGGCTGGCTAGATGGAAAGATAACATGGAAGAGAGATAATTGGTGATCTTGGTAATCCTAAAGGGCATTTCTGCATCTGGTACACACCGAGACTTAGGTAGGTATAAGTAGTCAGCCTCTAGAATATGAGAAGAAAGAACTGGAATATGATGCTCTTTCACCCTAGAAGTCAGTGAGACTGGATCTTTCCCTTTATTCCGTCCTCACTGTCAAGAAGTGTGTCTCTAATCCTGCTGCCTTTGTCCTGAGGTTCTCCTTCCCTAAGTTGTCTGGATAAAGAAGGAAGTTTACCTAAAACTACCCACATGCACTCAGCTGATCTTCCAGTAAACCCAGCCTATTGAAATGCGGAGGGAAAGGTGTGAAACTAAACCATACCTCTGCAGCAACCCATCCACACTGATCCTAAGTGAAAGCTGAGGTGTTTGGTGTTCTCTGAAGTTCTGTAACCCTGTAATAAATCTTTCAGTTGCATAGAAGTCCACTTATATTTGAAAGCGGGGATCAGAGCACAGTACTATGCTGTTTACATGACACTCTGCCTGTCTTTTTAGAAAGTTGTTTGAGCTTTTGTCTTGGTCTTTTTTTCAAATCATATCTTGAGAAACTGTTATTCTCCCCTACAGTATCCAAACTTTTTCATCGTTTCATTGGAGAATGGTGGTTTAGCTGAGGGCAGCACTATTTTGTGTTAATGTACACTGGGGAAGGTGCTATATTTCCTTAATTTCATCCAAGAGATGTATCTGTCCAGAAGCATCACTGACTCCTTCTAGCAATGGTGAATGATGTATGCAGTAGGGCCTGAGTCTCATGTCCTTTTACAAAGGCATGGAGATATGGAAACAACCCCTTTACCAGGCATGTGAAGAGTGGACTTGTTGCCGTGCTTCGTGAAGAATCATAGAATCATAGAATCATGCGTAGTTCATAATCTTCACACCTATTTCATGGGTTCCACATTCTTCCTGCATTAGAAACATAGGAGAGTTTTCTGGAGTTATGGATTAATTGCAAAACAACCTTTGAAACAATAAATCTAGTACCAGCCATGAATAAATAATCTCCTTGTGCTTCTTGCTCAAGGATCGTGTTCTACTTCAGGCATGCTTGCAGCTGTTATTAATAAGGGTCATTACCCACAACCTGGAACTCTTCATTCTTGTGATGAGCTCTTGAATCTAATTAGAGGAGCGCTTGTTTTGTTTGCATTTATCTATCATAATAGGAGATAGAGGAATGAAAAGCAGTATGAATCCATGTGATCCTGGAGTGGTGATCAGGAAGTCTTCCCTGGACATTCCAGTGGCTTTATTTTGACCTTGGGAGAGCAGCCTTTTGAAACAGGTAGGGACTGGCAAAGCTGTGATAGTCAAAGTTCAGTTTTGTTGTAAGTCAGAAGTCCAGCTGGTTATTCTAAGCAGCTGCCATATAAGTTCCCAAGAATTGCCTTTTAGCAATTTCCAACTTTTTATTTAATGTAAAACAGGAGCTGTGGGAGGTGGGGGAGTGGGATTGGTGTTTATTCATACCAAGAGTTTTGCTGGTTTTCTACCACTGAGCGTACTTGGGGATTAAAGTGAATGAATCTGTATGCAGTTGCACACCATAACACCGACAAAATTCTCCAGGCTGTTCTGTTAATACAGTTCTCATCAACCATCACTGCTTTTCTTGATGATGTTCAAACAGCCTATTCACATGTGGGGCCTTCAGCTGGGAGAGCAACAACAACAAAGTAGGTTAAAAGATGTTTGTTCATTTTTAGTTAGGCAGAAGGTGGAAAGGATGAGAGAGGTTGAAGTATTATGGGTTGGCAGAAACTCAGCAGGAACCTCTGGAAGGAAGAGAGGAGGATATGGATTGAAGAAACTGAAGCCCTGAGGGCAATCCTCTAAAAAGATATTAGGACAGCACTGTCAGTGATTATATTCTCAAGACATGCAAGTCCTGCACTCTTAATTGAAAAGTGCCAGGGGTAAGGTGCTCACCTTGAAACTCATTATCTGCTTAAAATAACTTCTTTCATTTGTTACTCCTAAGGACTTGTTTTAAACTGAAGTAAAAGTTAGAGCCTGAAATAACATTTTCGTCTTGTTTTGAGAGAGAGCTCTCTCAAAGGGATTGGTAGAGTCCATATTATAAGGCCTGGTTCATTTAGGATACATATTTGTGATTTTTTTGGGGGGGAATTCCCTTCTGAAAGGAACAGAGGGACCTATCTGCAGACTAGACCCAATACACAGGGAGATCTGCTGCCTGCCTGGGGCCTCTGTGAAAGAATTCATAAGAAAGCTTCCTTCCCTGGTAAAGCCTATAGATTATTACCATCTGTTAGTGTTTCAAGTAGGCAATAAGAATATCCAGAGGAGGAAGCTGAGGGCAATTAAGAGGGACTTCAGGGCTCTGGGGAGAATGGTGAAGGGCTCTGGGACACAAGTAGTGTTTATCTCTACCTTTCCAACAACAAGGAACAAAGAGGGAGAGACCAACAAAAATCAGTCAATTAATACCTGGCTCCAAACCTGGTGTGAGGAGCAAAACTTTGGATTCTTTGCTCATGGACTTGTCTATACACCTCCAGGCTTCCTTACCAGGGAAGGGGTGAGCTTGTCTCCTAGGGGTACAAAATTCCTGACCAAAAATGTAGCAGTTTATTAATAGAGCTTTAAACTAGCTGTGAAGCCGGAGGGGGATGAAGCCAGATTAGACAGGAGTGAGCCTGGAAGTGAAACTCTAGCGTCTGAGAGATGGTGTACTGGTGAGGACCTCCAGTATATCAGCCCAGATACAGTGGGGGCGAGTACATCTCATGATGGAAAAGATGTAATTGGCACTGATGGGTTAGAGAATCCAAGTACCAGTCATTTGGGAATGAACACTGTTCCCTTTATTACAGCTGATGGTATAACAGCCCAACTGAAGTGCATCTACACCAATGCATGCAGCATGGGCAATAAACAGGAGGAACTGGAAGCTATTGTAGGGTTGTAGTTGCCATCATGGAAACGTGGTGGGGCAACTGATATAACTGGAGTGCTGCTATGGTGGGGTATAAACTCTTCAGGTGGGACAGTAAGGGTAGAAGACGTGGTGGGGTACCTCTCTATGTTAGCAAGTGCTTTGATACCCTCAAGCTTGATTATGGTTATGACAAGATCGAGTACCTGTGGACTAAAATCAGAGTAGCCCATAAGAAGGCAGGTGTTGTGATGGGAGTCTGTTACAGACCATCTAGCCAATAAGAATCTGACAAGGTCTTCTACAAACAACTGGGAGTAGTCTCAAAATTGCTAGCTCTTGTCCTTGTGGAAGACATTAATCTACCAGATGTCTGCTGGAAGTACAATATAGATGAGAGAAAGCAGTCTAGGAGCTTCCTGGAGCATGTGGAAGACAACTTCCTCACACAACTGGCGAATGAGCCTACAAGGGAAGAAGCCGTCCTGGACATGCTGTTTGCGAACAGAGAAGGCCTTGTGGGGGTTGTGATGGTTGGAGGACGCCTGAGACAAAACGATCATGAGATGGTAGAATTCTCAGTTCTAGGTGAGGTGACAAGGGGGGTTAGAAAAATGGCCACTTAAAACTTCCAGATGGAAGACTTTGGACTATTCAGAAAGTTAGTTGATAAAGTCCCATGGGAGACAGTTCTTAAGGCCAAGGGAGCCCAAGAGGGCTGGGTATTCTTCAAGAAGGAAATCCTGGCAGAGCAGGAGCAAACTGACCCCATGTGCTGGAAAATGAGCTGGTGGGGAAAAAAACTTGGTTGAGAAGGAAGATCTTGAGGGACATCAAAAAGAAGAGGAATGTCTGTGAACCTAGAGAGAAGGGACAGGCACCTTGGGTGGACTACAGGGAGGAAGTGAGATCGTGTAGAGGAAAAATCAGGAGGGCTAAAGCTTAACTAGAGCTTAGACTGGCCAATTTGGTGAAAGATAATAAAAAATTCTTTCTATAAATACATCAATAGTAAAAGGAGGACCAGGGAGAATATTCAGACTTTATTGGATGTAAACGGAACAACTGTGACGAAGGATGAGGACAAAGCTGAGTTATTTAATGTATTCTTTGCCTCAGACTTTACTAGGAAGAAAAGTTGTTCCCTGGGTTCCTCCCAGGAGCAGAGGACTCCCATGATCCAAGAGGAGGTGGTTAGAGACTTGCTTGGCCAATTAGACACCCACAAGTCTATGGGGCCAGATGGGATCCACCTAAGGGTATTGAAGGAGCTGGAGGATGTGCTGGCCGTACTCCTTTCCATCATCTTCCAACAGTCTTGGCTGATTGGGGAAGATCTACTTGACTGGAGGCTGGCTGATGTTATTATACCCACCTAAAAGAATGGTCAAATGGAGGATCCAGGAAACTGTAGACCTGTCAGTCTAACCTCAAGGCCAGGGAAATTCATGGAACAGATGATCTTGAGTGGTATCAATTATTATAGTTTGAAGAGTCTGATATCCTAACCTTAAAGTTCAGTGCAAACAGTTGAAAAACTAGAAAAAAGAAACAGGACAATTTACTAACAAGACAGAAATAAGCTCTTTTCTGTCAGTTGAAAGCTGAGCCCTGGGGGAGGTGGTGATTATTCTAGAGTAATTCATATCAATCTGTTGCAGAGGAGGAGAGAGAGAAATTGAAGACAAGGAGAGGCAATAGGATGTTGCAGCTTTAAGGGCTACTCAGCTTATCTCCAGAGGTCACATTTAATTCAGATTTCAGTTCAGCAGTTTGCAAAATCAATGTGTCTCTTCCTGATTCACCTTCAGACTCTTAGGCATATCTTCATTAATCGTATGATTCAGGAATAAGGCAGCCATGTGTGTCTAGAGACACCCACCCATAGCACAAACAGAGTATTGCTCTAATGTCTTCTGGGATCTTTTTGTATAGTTATCTTAGTCACATGAAACAGGAACTGAGCGAGTGATGAGCTATGTGACCTTTCTCCAGCTTTGCAGCTTCTTTATACTGCTAGGAGTAGCAGCACTCATCTGGCAGGTTGCTATTGAGAGTGGCAAAATAATTGGCTTGCTCAAATTGATAAATATTTCATGCTTCCTGAGCTGTACAGTAGCAACAGGAATTAGTCTCGCCTTCCCTTCAGACTTTCCAGACTGCAGAAAAGTAACTGCCCCAGCAAAAGCAGTGGGTGGCAAGGCAGGGTACTTTGTGCTTGGTGAAAGAGAGCAAAACCTGACAGCATCCAGCCATGACCTTAGCAAGGATGAGGGCTGTGGCAAACCAGTGAACACTGAGCATCTTTGATGGCTTTTTTTTTTCCACTCCTATTGCTTATGCAGGGAGATAAACAGTGACACTCAGAAGCTGAAGCAAATGGAGTGGCTTGCTCTTCACTCTAGCTTGACCCACTTATCATTTCACTTTTGCAAATCCAAAGTATGATATGTTGTGTACTTTTGTCCTGCTCTCCCTTTTCATGGTGGTGTTGAGTGGTGTAACATTGTCTGACTATGTGAAACCAAGAAACAAAAAATATGGATTCGCTCTGGGAGGAAGAAGGGTGATGTCTACTTGATTTCATCAGTGGGAGCTCTGCTCCAGGCCTCACCAATCCTTAGTCCCATCAGCCTGAGACAGAAGGGACCAGACAGCTCTTATAGGAACACAAAAGTCCTGCAATCCATCATGTGAATACCAGACACTAGGCTGCTGAAAAGGGTTGATTATTGGTCCAGAACTTACTAAATTCAATGATAGTGTTTCTTTCACCTCAGCAGTCCCTGGGTCATGGTCCTCACTCTGTCAGCACTTCTAGGAAAAAAAGCCTGTCCCTGACACTGAATACAGATCTCAGTCCAATACATTTATAGAATTCTAAGGCTCATTTCTCTCCAGCTCACTACACTTCTTCATTGTCCTTGTGACTTATTCATGGCAGGATGAAGTTATTCTTAAAGACCACTTTCATGAGCAACTTTAAGCTGCACTCACTACAAGCTCCCCTTCAAGTCTGTGACTACTTTATACTTCAGGGTCAGTTATCATTATGTCCTCTAAATGTGTTTTTATGCAGTTTCTAACAACCTTGCAAGCTATCAGGCAGCCCTGGAAGGACCTAATTTTGTGGAATTTAGAGTGGCATAAAGTAAATGCTGAAGAAAGTTTCAAGCATTTTCTGTGTTCCTTCTTGGAATAAGTGCTCCTTGTATTTTGGCTCTTCTGCATTCATGTTATGTATTTCTTTAGCTTATATTCTAGTAAAAAAGAGTTTTGTGCAGTTCATGTAGCTCTTCAGAAAAATGAAACATTCTAATTTACTTGAAATATTGAAATAAGTTTCTACATGCTTGCTTCCAAGGGCTTGAACGTAAAGAATTCTTGGCAGGAATTTCTGGAGCATCACCTACTGAGCAAAGACGGCTCTAGCAAGGACTGTCTTGGGTGCTTGCTGGGCTATGCAGAGAGCCAGGGCTTGTTGGTAGGGTGTGGCACTCTCTAGAATGAAGATAGACATGGTGATGTTAGTGTGGCACAGCAGAGTACTGTCTGGGGATGAGAAATGCTGTCCAAAATGAGCTGCAAACAAGCTACATCTGTGCCATTTCTTAGCTAGTAAGATTTATCTTTTAGGTTATGCTCCATGCAGCAATGCAGCCATGTGTCCACCAGACTGGAGTTGCTTTGCCTCAATTAGGAGAACACAGAGAGGGAGTCTGCATGTATCTGCACTGGTCTGCACGTATACTCTGATTTCCCTAGTTGTATCCTGTGCATTCATCATCCTCTTCTTCAATTTGCTGTGCTGTCCCTCTGGCTCCAATGTGGGACAACAATGCTCTACAGTTTGTCCAGCGGTGCTTATGCTATGTAAAGTATTTCCAGCCTGTTGCCAAAACACCTCAAGGCAATTGGCCAGATATGCTTAGACATTGCTGTAGGGTTATATAAAGTTGCCCAAATTAAATCTGCCCTCTCTGTCTAGTTTATTTTTAAAAAAGAATATAAAAACAAAGAAGAAAAGTGATCAACTTAGTTTTAGGAGCATGAAGAAAGCAAGAATACTGATATGTTCAGTGTCATTTCTACTTTAAACAAGCTAATTGCAATCACTATACAGTGAAAATTAAAATGAGGGAATCATCAATTTCCATTTCAAATTATAGTTACAGTTTTCTTCTGCTAAAGAGAGAGGTTTGGCCAGAGGTATTTATAGGGAACTTCACATGTCTTTAGTGGAGTAATAGGAATGTGACTGACAATTTTCAAATTATAGTTTACCTTGGGGCAAAGCAGTGTGAGAGGGGAAGCAGCAAAGGACTAGCATAATGAAACCTTATCAATACTTGTCTTTGGTGATGTAGAACAAAAGTTCATTTAGTTCTACACATTTTTAATTGCTCATCCTAGGTTCTAGGGACTGGTGGGATGGGGGTACACCCTATTTTCAGCCTCATGATAAGCAGCTGTTTCCTGGCAAATTCATTTCTGAAAGTGAGATAATCTGATTTGAATGGAGCTGCAGACATGTTCTCATTCTGCCAAGTGAGGAAAAAAGCAAGGAAAAGAAAGATTTTGCTCTGCTTATCCCTTTGCACTCTGCCATGATTCACGGACAGATAAAAATCTTGGCCTTGTTTCTCTCCTCCTTGTTTATAGTCCTTGATAGCTTTGCAGTCTTGATAATTTTTGCTGGAAATTACAAACTCACTTCATTCTCCTTGGTCTAATTCTTAAATCTGTAAAACTGAGGCTATGCCAACACGCAGGATTTGGAATTTTATTCAGCAAGTAATTTAAGTAAGTGTTTGATTCAAAGCATATTTTAAGCCCACCTGTATTCAGCAGAGCTCTCAGGCTATTTGTATCAAGGACCTGCAGTGCCCAAGAGTGCACAAAAGTCCTCATGATACTAAGGATGTATGTACCTGTGTGCTGTACACCTCAAGGAGTGCATCTGTTATTTATCAGATGCCACAGTTCTTCAGCAGTTTCACAGTAAATTCTTGAGAGTTTTTCACCTTCTGTATTGGGTTTGTGTGATTAGGTTTTGGCAGAGTGGGGCTGCAGGGGCAGTTTCTGTGACATGCTGCTAGAAGCTTCCTCCATGTCCAACAGCCGATACAACCAGCTCTAAGAAGGTGGAAAAAAACCTGCAGAACTGCAGCTGAAGAGAGGTGTGAGAATGCATGAGAGGAACAGTCCTGCAGACACCAAGGTCAGTGAAGAAGGAACGGGAGAAGGAGCTTCGGGTGCTGGAGCAGAGATTCCCCTTCAGAGCACAGAGAAGGAGGCTGTTCCTCTGCAGCTTGTGGGGGTCTGCAATGGAACAGATATTCACTTGCAGACCATGGAGGTCTGGTAGAGCAGATATTCCCTGCAGCCCTTGGAGGTCCATGGTGGAGTGAATATCAACCTGCAGATCATGGAGCATGAGCTCAAAGGAGGCTGTGACCCTGTGCAAAGCCTGTGCTGGAGAAAGGTCCTGGCAGGACCTGTGGCGAGAGAAGATCAACCTGCTCACTGGTGGGATGTAGTGAGAGGGAGAAAAGATCTTGACTCTGTGGCACTGCTCAGCCATAAGGAAAACTTTCCTTTGTTTTCAACACTGCTTCCAGCACAAGTCCAAAACATAGTCCCTTACTAGCTACTGTTGAAGAAGATTAATGATATTCCAGCCTGAGCCTTTTGTTACACATTCTCTTCAGTGACCAGCTGAGGACAGCAGTGACCGAACGGCTTTGGTAGGCACGTAGCATCCAGCCATCATCAACTCACCACACCTTTGCTTCAGAAGGAAAAATACTTTTGCCTTTCACTGTGAGTTTTCTCCTAATCCTTTTTGGTATTTTTACTTTTTCTCACATTGTTCCAATATGCTAAAGCTTGGAGGAATCTTTCTCTGGGCACAGATGTCTCTTACAAACAGCCCCAACAGGATGGTATGGCAACCACATTGCTCCTTTATCAGCTTCCCCCAGGCCCTCCATCAGAGACTAATCAACAGCCACTGAGTTGTCATATTTTCTCCCCTCTGCATTTCCACACGGCTCTGTGCATGAACGTGAACCAAAGTATGAGTGAGTCTAAGCCCTGCACAGCATGAACTTGGAAATATTTAGTGAAGTGAGGCCCAAGCATGAATGTGGCTCTGAAGAATGGTTTGGAGGCAGCAGGGCTTTCTGGAAGGCAGGCAGAACAAATTATTTTGGTTTGCTGGGTTTTTAAAATTTTTTGATGTACCTAATGGCTCAGAAGGTTGGTTGGTTTCCCAGACAGGCTGCGGAGTAGAAAGTGCAGGAGGTAGGAGTGGCAGTTCAGAACGTTACGTTGAGAACAGAAGGAGCACAGGATCAAAGGGTGCCTAGCCTGGGGAATGCTCATCCTGATAAAGAAAAGCGTTTGAAGAAAGTACATCTATAACACTTGGTTTACTTTGTGGTGGCTCACTGTAGAGGGACAGTAACTGAGAAAGGCTCTGCCAAGTAACCTGCAGAGATTTACCTCTCCAGAGACTCGTTTTGCAGGGGGATAGTCTGTCATCACAAGGGCACCGTATTTATGAGTGCTTCCTCTCTGTGCTGGTAGTCTTGTCAGAGCCTTTGTGGCTGCCATTCCTGGATAACTTTTATCTCCCTCATTTTAAAGTTATAAGCTCTGTTCTTTCATAGACACTTTAAAAAAATTATTATTTAGGTTAAGAAAAGTAACATTTCACCCTCCCTGCAGCTGTGTACAGTATATTTACCATTAGATAACAACATCCTCAAGGCAGGATTCACCCAAACCTGTATGTCTGTGAAATTATACTCCAGCCTCCCCAGGGCATGCCTCCACCATGAAAAAGAAGTTACCTCAGTAATATGAACATGTCAAGAGTAGTGAGTGTCTCTGCAACAGAAAAATGCACTCGTTCTCCCTGCTTAGACGAGAAACCGTCTGCCTTAGAAAGAGTATCATTTCCATGTTTAGAAATATGCTTAGGTTTTGTATCTGTAAAGTATTTATTGGCTGTAACTGATGAATCCTCTATCTAGGGACACCTTCTGGCACTGTGAGTGGACCACACTTCATATTAGTAGACTAGATCTCTTCCAACCCTAACTTCTCTCATTTAAAGGCTTCACACAGATACTTTTGTGAGTTGTGTAGCAGAGGCAGTCCAAAGGTTAAATGGCTGCCTTTCAGTTTCTGCACACCAGTTATATGAGATTAGGTTTTCTCAGTAGGTCTCTAGGTACTCATATATCAGAGAGTTCCCTTGCTATGATTTCTTCCTTTGCTTGTAATCTTTCCAAGGAAGCAAGTGACCTCTTCTCACTGGGATAGTGCAAATGATGATATTTCTCCCTGTAGAAAGCCACAAAAACTTTTTTGTTCTGTTCTTATCAGGATATTGCTGGGGGGGGTGTGTGGAATCGAAATGCCGTCTATGAGAGAGAAAAGAGATAAGTCACCACTAATAGATTTATGACAAGACTTTTTGCTCTTCATGTTCTGTTGGCCCACATGTTCCTTTGATGTATTTGGCTGAACCCCTCATCTAAGCATGATTTCTTTGTTTACTTGCTGAATTTCTTTTTGGAAATATCAGGGTTTCTTTTTGCATAATAATATTATTTGGGAGTTTATATGTGTATGAAAAAGAGCACAGCACTATATAAAATAT
Source organism: Piaya cayana (assembly GCA_013389865.1). Classification (NCBI taxonomy): domain Eukaryota; kingdom Metazoa; phylum Chordata; class Aves; order Cuculiformes; family Coccyzidae; genus Piaya; species Piaya cayana. The sequence goes on from WAAB01024894.1 coordinate 109,159, forward strand.
CTGCCTTTAGCTTGTAGTTGATGTGACTCTGTTGTGTGCTGTGTAGTGTGGTTGCATTTCATTTATTACACTCCCATATAAATACTAGCAGATTTAATACTTAGTAGTTCATAGTTATGCTTCTAACAGGACATTTCTCAGTATCTGTCAGTGGGTGATATTAAAGTGTAATTCACTACACTGAGTCCAGCCAGTTTACAAGTGATTGGTTTTTTTATATATTTAGCTCATCCCTTCCTCTCAGAACATTATTAATCTGGTAATGGTGATGTTTATGATACTATTAATAGAAGGAGATTCTGAAGGAGAATTTTTTTTCCTTGCCAGATATGTCTACAAGTCAGAACGGAGACCAGAACAGGATTGCAATTAGGTTTGCAGACTTAAGTTGGAGCCTGAGATAAATCTTTAAGGCTCTAGGCTGAATGACTCCTAAAGTAATGGAAGATGTAACATTTAAAATTCAGAGGCTGAAGGAAAGAGTACTGCAGCCTGATAGCTTACCATGGAGGCGGCTGGGGGTGCAGATGTTTCTGCAACTGCGATGTGCAGACTTACTGCAGTAGTGTGTGCTCATGTTTGACAACTTAGTTCTGCCTGGAAGTGCAGCCTGGCATGGCTGGAAATTCTTTGATGAAGTAGGTAATTCCTGGGAAAAAAACCCATATTTATCAAGTCTGAGATGTTTCACAGATGTTTGCCTGTTTTAAGGAGGTTCTTATAAAACACATACAGGAGTCACTGCAAATGAACCTTGTTTGCTGCCATCAAACCCCGTCCGTTATTCCAAAGTAGGGGCTTCTGGAGTCCCCAGTGGTGCTTACTGCTCTTTGAGCACCAGCAATGTCAATGAGGCTCGTACTATTTTGATTGCTCTGGAGCTTTTAGGATCTAGAGGTATTGCTTGAGGAAATCTACTTCAGGATTTCTGTGTCCTTGTTCCAGCATAAGATGGCCCATGCCGTACAACTGGAAGGCCTTTCAGAGGTCCCAAATGCAAATAGCAGATGAGGCTGCCCGAATTCAGGTAGGCTTTGGAAATCTGGTGAGCAAGCTCTTTGTCACAGGGCTGCAGTTTTGCATCCAGTGACTAAAAGCTTACACAATTGGTTCTGGAAGCAGAGGATCAACCATAGGGGCCAGGTGGATATCCACTCATAGGCGATAGGAATGCTGTCCTGGGTCAGCAGATTCGTGCCAAAGCACAAGATGGTGGTGACCCATCCAGAAGTTGTCAAGACAAAGGAGACATAAGCCATTTTTTTTTCACTTGGTAGAGGAACTGCAAGACACCTTGGCATAACATCCAAAAGCAATATACATTTCTTGGGAGCACTTTCTCCTTTAAAAGGAGGGGAAATGATGGGCATGATGGTAAATAGTGCCATGACTGACTTGATTTGATGCAGTGCTAGATCACTTAAATGAAATCATTGTCAAATATCAAAAATAGTATTTGATGAGTAATAGGTTGCAGAATTAACAATATTTGCTGAAAAATTAATAGAGACTGATTGTTTTAAGATTTCTTCATTTTACTTTTGCAGCTTAAAGAATGAACAAAATAACACCTTTCTGAGAAATAAAGATGATTATTATCTAAGGGACAAAAGTTTGCAGGAACTGATCCTTCAGTGTAGCAGCCACTTTAAAAAGAGGTCACAGCCCTGAGTCTTAAGAATTTAGCAGCTCTCAAACTGAAAGCTCTGTTAATCCAGAGAATAAGAGAAAGAAGATCAGCTTTCTCAAGCTTTAATATGGCAAACTGCTGCCAGGCAAGTAAATTGATCTAAGAAAGCAAGGAACAACAGAATTTGGAAATGCAATAAAAAATAAGACATGCTCATAAAACATAACATAAAAACATATATTTAATGCCTTTTTATTTTTTATTTTCCATTTAGTATTGTGATTATGCCATAGCTAACAGCAGCCATTACACAAATCAGTGGCAGACAGGCTGAAATACTGTTTCAATTACCCTGCTCACAGCAGCTCACTCTAGCCCAGCTATAAATAACTAGCAGATCCTCCATTGCTCCATGGATTAAGATTAAAGATATGCAGATAATTTAAACCCTCAACATGCACTCCTCCATTGCAGAATGTATTTTGGAACCAATTGCTTATGTCCCCCCAAACAGATTATACTGCTGGGAGGCTACCATCAAATGAAGCATTAGGCTAATAGCATTTTATGGCATGTGAATGATAGACAAAGCCAAAGCATTTTGTCTCTCAATGTATGCAGCTTTGTGTTAGATAATTAGGAAATGAGTTTTCCCTTCCTCTAACCTCTTCAGAATCTTGTGTGTGTGCAACATGTTCTCTCCACAAAAGGGAGCTATATTCCACCAACTAGGCTGGAGGGAAGCTTGTTCTAGTATGTTTAATCATTACTAGTATTCTAGTATGTTTAATCAGTTTCAGTTAAGATGATAACTAATACAAACACTGACAAACACACCAGCTACTTGTTCTTTCTCTGCCCCTGTTTCTGGAGGGTTGGTGCTGTACCCCTAGGACATCCAAATGACACAAGAATCTAAATTATGCATGGAACAGCATCCCCCAGAAGTTTTCTTATTGTCTGATACCTCTGGGCTTAAAATAAACTGGATTCTGAGATGTAGAACAGGAAAAAATCACAAGAGATTTTGGGAACTGAGTCAGATGAGAGAGCTAGCCTATTATGCTGTATGCTATGAATGTGTTGCTGAGAGAAAATACTGGCTAATTGAGGGAATATAATTGTCTTTGAGCTGCCTACAGGAAACTGGGTAATTCAGTGCAGAATTTTTTTTTTTGAGCAGAACAAATCCTTTCAAGTTCTTGTCCTTAGCTCTAAAGTTAACTTGGGATTTATGTGATGAACGTCTTTCTAGAAACAGGCACTTAAAGCAGCCTTTTCTGACTACACTGGTGAAAGAGGAAGAACACTATCTTCTTTGTCCTCCTCAGATTTTACTGAACACATCAGTGTTAAGAGTTCCTTTCCAGCATTTGTGAGACATGATTTTACTACCCTTAACTTGACAGGACCACAGTCTACATATTGGGCTAGGAGAGTATCCTCCCCATTAAATTCTGCTGAATACTTTTTGATTTTTTTTTTTCAGTCAATAGCAAAATATTAATTGAGGCCAAGTAAGAGTGAGAAGTAACATGGTAGCTAACTCCTTTCTTTAATGGCAAAGGCTTGGATTTCATGCTTGTTTATGTCACAATAAATACCCTTGAATTTAGCTTCTTTTTCTTCTCTTTCAGGTGGAAGTTACAGTCAGCATGCTGTGCAGTGATTCATTTTCCTTTTTCTTTTGTTTTCTGTGATTCAGGGAGTATTTTTCAGCTTTAACAGGGAGGTTAGAAAATACATTTTTGTTTAAATGCTTGAGAATTCGACTGTAGTCTTGTTTATATTCTCTGCAGAGAAGGAAGATCATTGATTTTCAATCTGCCATGGTTTAGATAAATTTTTCGACCACTGTGTTATGAGGTAAGAGAAGGAGGTTGGAAGAGAGCCGCTTTGGGGTTTAAAAAGCAGTAAATTACTGAGTTTGTGAGTTCTGCCATATGTGTGATCTGGGCAGCTTCCTTCTCAGGATGTTGTGGATACACAAGAAGGCAAATGTACGGGACACGTGAAGAAATTCTATAACTGGGAAAGACCAGTTCTGAGGCTGGATGGTTTAACTCTGACCCTCTCTACACATTCTGTTTGGTCATTCCTATCCTCTGCATCACTTTGATATAATCTGTTCCTGGTAGTTCTGAATGTCTAAATGCTTTATCTCACCTAAAGGATTCTGAGAAGTCCGCACTATTCATTGGTGTGCTGATTAATTCCCTATGGTTTAATGAGGGTGATTCACTTGAACTTCTCAGTGTGCATATGCTGTGTATGTGAATACCTTTATACTTTCTCCTTTTGCAGTGATGTACTGATTTACACTGTGTAAGGATGTGATCAAATGAGTGTGTGTGTACACAGTGGGTAAATACAGTGGGTAAAGGAAGAAGAAAAATGGCATCATAGGAACTGTTTGCATTCTATTTTCAGTGAATAAAGGAACCCCGTCATATATTGTGCTGCATCATGGAGGTATGAAGTGGTCAAAGACACAATCTGCTAGAGAGCTTCTGTGACATTTTATTCCTTTCTTGTCAGCATTCTTGCCAGTTGTTGCTGTCATCGTGTTTTTGCAGTATGCCTTCTTCTCTCCTTTTGTGTTGAAATGTTGAGATATCACAGTACATACCCCACCACTTTTAGAAGGAAGATGAAAGTAAAGCATGCACTAAATAGTTCAGAAGCAAGAAGAGGTATTTGTAATCATGACAAAGAATATGTCTACAAAGAAAATAACCAGTATCTTCAGTCTTGAGAGTTTTTGGGACCTCATGCTGCTGGGGTTCCTGAAGAAGACAGTTATGGACAACTTCATAATTACACAGGTGTGTTGAGTGTCCTCTGCAGTGAAAGAAATGCCCCCAAGCTTGATGTTTGATGAGGAGACACACAGATTTTTTTGATTATCAGCTGTGAAAGTGTCATATATAGATCATTAATCCAACGCTCCAATCCATTGCCCTGTGATGAGCTAATCTGCTGTAAAGCATGACTGTAACTCCTTTACTTAAGACATGAGTCTTAACAGCCCTCCAAATGAGATTGAAAAGTCATTTTTTGGATTGCAGCTGGTTTTGTACTTGAAAAATACTACCACCAAATAGGTACTTTACTTTTGACCCAAATGTAAGTTTAAAATAAGGGAATTTTTTCAAAAGTAATGACAAAAGGGGTTTGTGGGGCTCTTTTTTTTTGGCCATAAGTGGAACCCTGAAGCTTTTATTATGGTAGGACTCACCAGAGTTCAATGTAAACATACGCTCATCCCAAGGTTATAATGGTGAGTACTAAAAATTCTGAGCCATTGTGGAAACACAATACCCTTGTTGGCAGGCTGAGAATTAACCCTGCTTCTGTGGAAATTAAAAAACCACAGTTGCTTGCCCCATGTTCCTCTCTGTGACAGAAGTGAAGTTCTCCCCACACTGAAGTAAGTCATTGCAGGTCTGAAGCAAAGCACTCCAAGAGATGTGCCTGTGTCGCTGTGCTTTTCATGTGCATTAGCTGTGGGTGGCAAGGAGTCACACTAACTGTAGTATAAGGCCGAGAGAGAAGTAAAAGTCAGACCTTGCTGAGAGTTCCCTAAACAGCTGAAGATTTTAGGTGCTTTTAGGAAAGTCTTGGTATCACTTTGTGTAAGTATAGTGGGGGAACAATTTCTGTGGTGGGAAAGCTTAGGTGCCAGAGGGCTGTGTCAAAGAAATTGATTGAATTGCCTTGAACGAAGCCAGGCAAGCTAAATTCCCCCTCTTCCAGCTCCCACATTTTGTTAATCTCTTGTGACAATGCAGTTAAGTGAGGGAATTCTCTTAGTCACTGAGAAAAGCAGTAAAGACAGTTACCATGCTGGAAAGTGCAGAGACTTAAGAAGCCTAAAGGGAACTGACAGAGCTTTAGAAAGTGCATTTGTTTTCCTAAATTTTGTGGGGCTGAGGAGGGGTCGAGAGTTACAAAGTCTCTTGGTTTGTTTTCTAGCTAGGCTTTAAAATTGCACGAAGCAGACACAATTGATGAAGTTTACCATTACAAAATTGAAGATAGGTCATGTATAAAGAGTCTGGCTTCCTCTCAAAATAGCAGCAAACTGAAGAGGCTGGATACAAAGTGCTTCCTGCTTATCTATATTATATATTATAAGGCTTCTTAGCAACTGCTCTTTAAGTGCTCCCTTCCACTCCTAACGACCACTAAAGCCATTACAGGTGGCTCTGTACCAGATGCAGACAGGCCATTTGAAAGCAAGTCATCTTTCTGACAGATGCCTGTTTTCATTGTTTCCTTGAAACAGCTCAGAGTTCTGGATCTTTTCATTTCAGGGAATAAAGTAAAGTGTGGTCTGTATCACCATCTGAGGGAATGTTCCGAAAGTCAAAAGGTGGACAGAGAAGTCACAGTCTGTGCCTGTCTCTGCTTGGGCAAGCAGAGCCTGCTCTCACCTGCATTTCTGACCTTGAATGCAAGTTCAAAATTCAGTTCCTGTGAATAATCTCTATTTGAGCTTTTTTTATTCACTGTTCATTTGCTTGTTTCCTGCCAACAGTCACTTTCTCTAGTGTCTTCAGCTGGACAAAATATGAAATGTGTGTAAATACTGTTGATGTGAATTCACTAAGGTATTCAAGTGACTGCTTCTGTTAGTTTTGTGGCATTCCCTCGGTTCTGCTTTGTTGACACGCAGTCAGTTGTTCCCTGGAGGAATACAGCAAATCTCCAAACATTGTAATTAATGGAAAAGAAAGAATAGGAATAAGCTCATATCACAGGTCAAAAGTGAAGCACTTGTTACTCATCCGGTGACTGCAGAAAGCGTTTATGTCCTGGCTTCCCCAGGTCTTAATTTTTTTCTGAGCCGCAGGACCCTCATTTGTTCTGTGCATATACAGTAGAAGCCTGTTGTCTTTATTTCTTTCACTGCCTTTATAAGCATTGTCTGCTAAGAAGTACGATGCTGTCCTTCAGTTTGTGTTGTTCTTCCCTCGAATAAGCCAATAAGGGAAGCTGCAGAGTGGGGTTCTGAAAATACGTGTCACTGCCTGGTACCAAAATCAGACAGACCTTTTGCTTCCAGTTGTATTGGGCAGGATGTAAGCAGTGACTGTGAGCTTGTTAGATGAAGACTTATGTGCCCTTCTATGTAATTAGTACCGGTACCTTGTTACTTTTATTTCCTGCATACTTAGTATTGAACTGAAAACGCTATTCTCTTTGTCTGTTTGTGGGGGTCTTTTCTGTGCAAGAAACCTGTTGTTCTCTGCACCAACACTCCCCTGTAACTTAAAAACTGCACATTTTTATTTTATGACTGAGTTGTTTGGCAAGCTCCCTCATGCTCTAATGAGTTAGAATAGTTCCAGAGGTGTTTCTCTTTGGTATGGTTAGACTTCGGGAGAATGAGGCAACCTGGTTTGGCTACTATTTTAGTTGTTTCTTAGCTGACACTTTTTTCTCTAATTCAAAGAACAGATGATTCTACCATTGCCTGACCTCTTGTTCTTTCATATTTGGCAGCTGAAGTACCCTGTGTCTGTTCGGCTGCAATATTGTATTTTCATAACTATTATGTCCTTGTGATCAGTGGAAGTCTAACCAGCACATAGCTTTAGAGGGGTTTTTTGATCTGGTCACATCCACTGATGAAGTTCTCTGCTACCAAAAGATCATTTAGCAAAAGAGGAGTTCGATGCTGATCATCTCCTGTGGCAGTTGATGTAGGGGTGGGATTAGATCAGACAGTAGCACTGAAGTCTGAGTTCTGATGGGAGCACGTTGCCACTGGTGAATGCCAACTGAATCAACAAAGCTTATCAGGTGGAGTGGCAAGTGATATGCTGTATGAATGCACTTTCCCACTTGGAACAAATACTTTTCATTCTGAAGTTACTGCACAGCACAACAATTACTGTGTTTTCCTTCTCTACAAGAGTTTGGAATGAATTGAAGGAAATTCAACTAGATATCAGATTGTCAAAAGGCAACTGTAAGTAAGTCTGGGGTACGTGCTAGTTATATTGCTGCTTTCATTGTGCACTTGTCATTATTCACAGTGGATAGAGAAGATAGGGTTCCTTAAACTGTTCTTTTTCATGCATGTTGAGATGTGATGAAGTAGTTAGTTCCATTCCAGAAGCAGAGATATGCTGTGGAAAATATGTCCAGAATATGAGATCAAAGTCTGACAATATTCCTGATAGTTAATCTCAAACAAACCCATGCACACTTTTGCCAGCTGATTTGCAATTGGATAGCTGAAAAGAAGTTGAAGAACAAGTGCCTGTAATCATGTTTTTAATTGTGGATAACATGTTCTATGTTACTGCACATAGTTACAAAGTGTGGCGTTTCTCTAGGAATTCATCTGTCAGTGTCAGGATGAACACAAAGCAAACTGTTGAATTGTCCTCCAAGGGCTACAGCAGCTGTGACCATATGCAGGGGAATCACCAGACAAAAACAATGGGTGATCTCTGAAACAACTTTGGTAAGTTACAGAATATTTATTTCCACAAATTCCCTTCCCAGGAGGTTTCTCTGAATGTCAGGTGGCTGTGTTGCCTCTCTAAAGCAATGAGCATTGTGAAGAGACCCAGCAGAAACAGTCTCTGCCTGGCAGAGGAGGACATGGGACAAAAGACCTGCAGCAAATGTCACATCATGGTGCATTTGGCAGCCTGGAAGCAGTTGCAGTCATGGTTGTAGCCCATATGGGCAGAGCATGGGGAGCAAATTGCTCCTTTTTCTCTCAGGATGACAGGTGCCTGATTCTTAAAACCTCTTATAGTTCTGTGTTTTGATTCAAATGTTAATTTAATCAGACAAGTTTGAGTTGGCTGCCCATAAGCAGACCTGCATTTAGATCTCTGTGTGCCTGGCCTTCCTTTCACACTGAATTCCTTTGTGAACACTGGTTGCTTTATCATGGCTTCAGTTCCTCATCTGACTTCGGATACCTTTTAGGTTTTTCACAGCTCTTGGAGCCATTCCTTTGTGAGAAGTCACTTGGATTTATTGTGTTTCATCAGGAAGCTCAGACTTCAGGATTTTCTCATCTGCAAGCAGTATCAATATGTCACCATTGTACACACAGGTTGTTGCAAGCTCTTCATAGCAATTAAGATGCCTGTACATCTGGAGGGAACTCTATTATTTGTTCAGGTGAGAGATGTAGTTTTTGTGCTAACAGCAAACCCACCTCTGAATTGAAAGTGTTAGCCTCTGTCGTTCCAGGAACCTTGCACTAATACTTTGCTGCCAAAAGTAACACAGGAGAGTGATGTTTAATAACAATTGGAACAGTGACAATGAAAAGGTGCCTTCTGCCTTGTGTTCAGGCCACTGAACAAAGCCTGAGCTACTGTGCTTTTGGGAGAGAAAAGTGAATCAATAACTGGATGAGGACTGTCAAGTAATGCTTTTGTCTGCAGTGTCTTTAATGGTTTCTGTCAATAAACTGCAATTATTTTGCAAATATGCATTGTGTTAACTTCTAAATCTCTCTCCCTGCTTCCTATATTAATTCTTAAATATGAGAAATATCCTAAGTGCTTGCATTGTATGGAATATGTAATTAAAATCAATTGATGTATAGCAAAGGGCCTGCCATTTCTCATTCAAAGGGCACATGCATCAAGTGCCGTCTCCTCTGTAATACATTTTTCCCTGTTTTTTTTTAATACAATGTACATAATAAGTCATAGTTTGCAAATTTCTGGAGACATTTCAGAAAAATATATTCTTTCTGTCTTTGTACACTTTGGAGGCTGGAATTTGGCCAGGTACCACAATATAATTTGCTTCACTAAATTTAGAAGAAGAAAGTAACCTCCAGACAGCTCTACTATGTGAATTTCTCCATCTGAATAATTTTTGTTTCTGCTGTGTTGTAAACTTTAATGTATACCTCTTCATTTTATATTAATGATATAACAATATAAAGATTTTTTTCACTATACTTCACATTTAGTTTCTCAAGGGGATTTTACTTTTCCCTATAAATATTAAAAAGAAGCCAAGGAGATGTAGAAGATCTGGATTCTGTCAGTTTATTTAACATAGATACTAAGCTCAGCATTGGAGGTGGGGTTTTGCCATCTACCCTCCAAAGCAAATCAACATCATAGCTTTCAAATAGTTAAAGGTGTGATACTCAAAATGTGCAGGCTTCTGTAAAAAAAAATAGCAAGAATGCTCTTATACCCTCATAGTACATGTCACCCTCAGTCCTCCCAGAGGATCAGTGAGAGTAAAGAAAAGCAAAATATTATTGACAAAGAGACAACTGGAACATTCTTGAAGATGCAGAATTGAGGTGTTTTAAAGTACCTGGCTATGCAGCTTGTAAGATGGAATACATGTCCTGTGTTAATTACCAGTATTTAAGTGAATAGTGGACATAAGCCCTTGAAATGAAAGAAAATATTCTGGTAATTGTCATTAAAACCTCTTGCTGAAAGAATTTTATTCTGCAAAACTTTTTTATTTCTTAAGGTATATTCCAGTGGAAGTAAGATCTTATTTAATATTCTTGACATTTTATCTTTGAAAAACTCTTACCATCTTCTCTCATTTGCCCTAGCTAATCAAATTTGCCCAAGTTAATTAGATTGGGGTTAATCAGATGAAAGTAAGAGGGAGAGAGAAGAGAGCCATTGCAACACACAGAAGCATTGAAGTCCTAATAGACAAGGACAGGTGTCAGCCCTGCCTGGCATTTGGCCTCTGCCAGAGAGCCCTTTTTTGTATGAATGGGCTCTATGCAGAGAGCTTTCCTTGGGGTTTTGTCACTTAGGCTTAATCTAACTGCCTCTGTGTATGTTGGCCACAATGCAAATATGATGTGTCTAAGCTGCAGTATACTTACCTTTCCTCTTAATAACTTGCTAATGTTTAGACTAGATATTAGGAGGAAATTATTTACAATGAGGGCAGTGAGGCACTGGCATAGGCTTCCCAGGGAAGCTGCAGCTGCCTCATCCCTGTAGGCATTCAAGGCCAGGTTGGATGGGCCTTGGGCAGCCTGATCCGGTCAGAGATGTCCCTGCCCATGGCAGGGGGTTGGAATTACATGATCTTTAAGGTTCTTCTAACCCAAACCATTCTATAGTTCTATGATTCTACGAATGCCATTTCAAGTAACCTCTGTTTCACATGCTAGTCAGACTGTTGCAAGACAGTGTACATAAAGATTTGCTAAGGTAAGCAAGAATAGGTTTGATATTAAGTACTGTGTATTTTATGTTCATTGTATGTTTTTTACACAGTATGGAAAAGTAACTTGATATCACTATATAAGGTTTTACTCTCCAAAAAATGTTGGAAACGTTTTGGAAATATTTTATCACAACCTTTTCCCTCCTTTGCTGAAAAAAATAGTTGCCTACATACAATGCAATGTGTACAGTGCAGCTTTGAGAAGTTTTGACAGTGTTCAGAGTCCGTGCCTGACTCTCATGTGCTCACTCTCATGCTTTTCCCTATTCAGTTTTGTTCCCAATATCAGGCAATGCTGATGTGAATTCTGCAGCTGAGTAATATTAATATAGGCATCCTTTCACAACATGGTAGAAGCACTTAGAGAATTGACTGGTGAAATGATAATGTATTTCTGGGATTGTGTTTCTGGAATTAGGAAGGGCAGCACATTTGTAAAGTTGTTTGTCAGTCTGTTCTTGGAGTATGCTAATGCATGGATTGATCAGGTGAAACAGGGAAATACACCATTGAATTGCATCTTGGAATATTTAAAGGTGGAAAACTGACTGTCTAGAGATGAAAGGACAAAAAGGACCCTAACCATATCCTCCCCATTTCCAGAATGCATTATATGCATTTATGAATCACTAGGATATGTCCACTGCTATTTTAAAACAACATCTTAGAATTTCGGAGGCCTTCCTATTTCTTCCTTGTAGCCTGCTAATCATGCTTTCAAAATTTGCTTCGTCCACTTGAGAGATAAAACTAAAGAAGCTCTCTTGAGTGGAAGGACATTTTTCATCATGTTTAACACATGCTTATTTATCTCTCCATGTGTTTCTTATGAGATATGTTGTAGTTACACGAGTCCTGTTCATGTACCAGGAAAATGGTTGGAGAGGAGCAAGGGCTGGTTATTGCTGCTGTCTGTGGTCAGTGCTGGTTTTGTTAAAGCTAAACCTTTCTTGGAGCAAATCAAGAGTATTGAATTTTTGCTGCAGCTTTTAAAAAGATTGGTAAGGTTTTGTAGTTGCTTGAGGGTGTTCAAAGGGTTCAATGGGTGTAGTTCCAGACTTGTAAGCTTTTGAAAGGCAACAAATAGATTCACAGATGAGCTGTGCTATAGGAGAGCACAAGGCCCAGTGACTCCTTTCCCTAGAGCCCAGTCTGAGTTTTGGTATTTGGTACATCCTAGGAATTTTTGTCCTAATTCATTCTTGTACACCTAGTCTCCTAAGAGGCAATGAGGTAATATTCTTACCTTTTAAAAAACTAGATGTAAAGGCATAATGCTTTCACACTGCCTTGTCTCTGGAATAACAGCATATACCATTGGAAAAGGCTTGAAAATGGTAAAAAGGGACCCATCAGAATGGGCTGGACCTTTTCAGAAGCATTTTGCTAGTGACAATCCTATTTGGCTGCTTTCAAAACTAGAGGATACTTTTTCAAGATTTTCTGGGCAAGATTTGCAGATACCCTCAGTATTCACTAGGTGCAAATAAAAAGACTGAAGAGGGACTTATGGCTCCCTGATTTAAGACTGACTTTGTTCTGGCCTTGGCATAGATTAGAACAACTTGAATTCTGTCTGATACGGGCCACCAGAGGCCAGTTGTGACATACTGTGATCATGCCTGAAGGTGCTCTCTGTACAATCTCTTTTTTTAATAAAGCAAGACAATTTTCACATGGAAAGGAATAACAATATCCCTTTTCTACAGGTAAGTATTTCATGCATGTATATACGTGTGTGCACATTTACACTATATGTATTTGAATTACACTTTCTGTGCGATACACAGACCAGCTATATTAATTACTCTCTCTGGACCTTTTACACTCATCTTAGTAACTCAAGTAGGGTTCCCCAGGGTTCAGTGCTGGGTCCAGCCCTGTTCAGTGTCTTCATCAATGACCTGGATGAAGGCATCGAGTGCACCCTTAGCAAGTTTGCAGATGACTCTAAGCTGGGTGGAAGTGTCAGTCTGCTGGAGGATAGGGAGGGTCTGCAAAGGGATCTGGACAGGCTGGACTACTGGGCAGAGTCCAATGGCATGCGGTTCAACAAGGCCAAATGCTGGGTC
>WAAB01024894.1:122232-146698 GCA_013389865.1 Piaya cayana
AGACCTCATTGCTCTCTATAACTACCTGAAAGGAGGTCGTAGAGAGGAGGGAGCTGGCCTCTTCTCCCAAGTGACAGGGGACAGGACAAGACAAGAGGGAATGGCCTCAAGCTCTGCCAGGGGAGATTTAGGCTATACATTAGGAAAAAAAATAATCACAGAAAGGGTTATTGGGCATTGGAACAGGCTGCCCAGGGAGGTGGTTGATTCACCTTCCCTGGAAGTGTTTAAGGGACAGGTGGACAAGGTGCTGAGGGGCATGGTTTAGTGTTTGATAGGAACGGTTGGACTCAGTGATCCAGTGGGTCTCTTCCAACCTGGTTGTTCTATGATTCTATGAACTCAGCTGGCAACGCACGCAGACAATCCTTGGACACAAAAAAAGGAGCTCATGTGAATGCAGTGGCTTCCACATCATGACAGAAATGTGGAAAAGAAAAATCCAAAATCAATGCTGTCAAGTGAGCAGAATCAATAGGGAAAGCAAAGTTAGCATCAGACTGCTTGGAGAGCATTACCAGCAAAGTGAAGTTGCTTATATCCCACAGAATAGCAACAACAAGGTGAGTTAAAAACTTGCTAATGAGTCTGGCAACCCTGTAACGTAGAGGCAGTGTATTGAATTCAGATTGGCACAGGTTTCAACAGACTTTACCAGCCCTCAGAGGATTTTTAAAGGAAAGATAATGTTTTGGCTCTGTGCACTGTTTTCAGCTCAGGAATAATCAGAACAACGAAATACAGCTTGTCTTAAAGTCTGTGCCTTGTAGAGGTGCAGGCAGCGACTGTTACGCATAATCATATTAGTAGCTGTGGTCACATGTTATTTTCATGCCACATAAAGTATGTAGTTTGTAAGAGCTGACCTAAAAAGTCAACTCTCTAATGAATAGAATAGGAAAGCAATAATGGCTCGTGAGCAGAGGCCTGCGAGGATGGAAGAGAGGTGAGTAACCAGGAGTAGCATCCAAGTACAAGCACTATGGTGCTGCATTCACAGATTTCTGATGGGAATTCTTTGCTGTAATTGCAAGGTTTTCATCATTGCAAATAGGCCATATGCTCCCTCCTTGTCTGCCTGCCTAAGTAAAAAATGACTGCCTAGTAGGGAGGGAGAGGAGGAGGCATGGTATTCCAGAAAACATGGATGGTTTTATTTAAAGGAGAGAAGGTGGCTAAAATTAAGTAAATGTTTACTGCCTTACCAATTTCCTCGTTTTAAGTAAAAATGTATGAACTGCTAACAACTGTTATGCAAAACCAGAATCAATAGTTCATGTTAGAGCTGAAATTTCTAAGACTGCCAGCTTGATTCGCTTTTAAGTAATTCGCTTTTAAGAATTGCTTGTGCTGATTCAAGGTCAGACTATGTAGATTGTATGCAGCATATATTGAGTACCTTTGAATTGTTTCTAATGCTTTCTGTCTTGTCTAAGCACACTAATAGGATAGAATTTGTTACTAGAAGTACTCCTTTTTTATTTCCATCTGCTCATTCAGATGATAAGTGTACGATCAAAACAAAAACACAACTGGTGGGTGCCAAGGCAATTTCACAAAAACGCTTTGTAGCTTAATGTCATTTAAGTCCATCAAAGCACTAAACCATGCACAGCTGAAGAATGTGAGCAGCTATAATGCTGATAGCAAGTTCTGCACACACTTAAAGCTATACATGGGCTTAAATACTTTATTTGAGAATTCTTCATGCCTGGTAAATGGTCACTTCAAGGGAAAGACATGGTCTTCTGGAGACAGATCACCTTGGGAATGTCTCTCTTTTGACCTCATATGATTCCATAGCTTAAAATTTAAACTTCAATATTATATTTTTATATTATTTTCTAGATAGCATATCTTCTTTTCCTGCTGAATAGACTTTTGTAGATGTTGTTGCTCGAAGCAGCCTGAAGTGTGAAAGAGAAACATATAGAATAGCTGTGTATCATATTTATCATGCCGTGTTTTCCAGTTTGAACCTACCAATATGAACACCTTCTTCCAGTGTATGAACATATGGATAAACTGTTCTTGACCATTTAGTTCCATAAGCAGTGTTATCTGAAAGTATTAATTAGATTTTGAAACCTGTATTATAAAAGCTTCTCCTGATTGTAAACACTTTTGCCATAACTTCAAATATAATGAAATAAGACAAAAAGCAGAAACTCCTTTTATTGTCAGACTAAGAATTAGTTTGGGCAGTGTTAGGCCAAACCAGACCCAGAAATCTCAGTAGCTCCTGTTCATCCAAAACATGGGCAGAGTGCTACACTTGGTGACCAAATGAATTGTGGTTATTTTGGATTAACCTAAGGAGCAAACTCCAAATCAAAAGATTGGTCAAGGAAATTTTTCCCTAGCCCATCAATGTCTGTCCGCCCAGCAAAGGTACCAGTCTGGCTGTTCATAAGCACAGAAACTTTGTTTTGTGGCATAGAAACTGCCGTTCTGTGAAGGCTTTTAACAAATAAAACTGCACAGGCTGCTATCTGCAGAAAAGAGTGGCTGTTTGCCATCTTGTGTTCCACAGTATATTGAACTCCCATTTTCTTGCAAGGTTTATTTTGATTGTGTTCTGCACAGTGGCTGTACTTAGGCAGAAAAATCCAATATAGAACTGTGTTTGAATTTCTACCATGGTGATATTTAACCCAGAATCCCTCATGAAATGGTCCCTGCAGAGTAAGAAGGGGACCTCATATGTTGACCTTCCGTACTGGAGGGCACTGTCTGGGACTCCTGCACAGCCTTGAATCCACATATTTCAGTCCTTCTGCTCAGGAACATGTTTTGGTGGCAGATAGGAATGGTTGGACTCAATGATCTAAGAGGTTTTTTCCAACCTGGTGATTCTATGATTCTATGTTTCTGTATGGGAAGTTTCTATGGCTTTTCTCTGTTCTGCCCATGCCCACTCGCCTGCTCTTAGTCTGCGTGTGTTTTGCCCTTTCCAGTAGCTGGATATGGGACTTTAGTCAGGTTTGCCTGTTTTCCTTGTGTCAGCAGGAGAGGTTGGGGGGGATGCTGCAGGGAAACTCTCAACTTTTAATTTGTGTCAGTAACTGAATGGGCCCTCCGCCAAAGTCTTTGGTGGCTCTAATTCAACAACATGTTTTCAATTTTCCCTGCAATTTCAGGGCATTGCAGAGGGGAAATGCTAGCTTTGTTTTAGGCACAACGTATGGTTGAAAGTTTGGAAAATAAGTTTTCTCTGCCTTTGTGTCTTCACTGTTATATTCCTTTCTGTGGAAAACTCTACCTTTCTGAACCAATCCTGAGATCTAAATTGATACACTTTTCGTTTTGAAAATTTGCTCTGTAGGGATCAGAATATATTAGCTCTGAAAGTTGTCAAAAATGTTTTCCATTATTACAGGAGCTTGTCAAATTCACAATCCACGTGGAATACAGATGCAGCAGAAATATCCAGTCATGTTGATGGCAGTGCATTCCAATTGTGCTGGTGCAGGGGAGTATTTTTGGTCCTCAGGAAGCAATGCCATGACACCACAGGTTACAAGAACAAATTTCTTTCCTGATTTCAGAAGTAAGTGCAGGGTTAAGTGAGAAAAGGTATCTCAGGCTAAAGGAGTCCAGGAGTGAGTGGTGAAAGGAGACTGATGGAATTACAATAACATACGGAGATAGAAGACCCAATTTCAATTTCAGTTACACTCAGGAGTCATTCAGCCATTTTTCATACACTGGGTCTCTGTATGGATTGATTTGTTATTGTTGCAAAGCCTTTTGTGCTGGACTCAAAACCTTTTAACAGTCTGTCTTCTGTGGGGTTTGGAATGGAGCAGCTCCCATTCCTGAGAGCCTCTTGAGCAGCAGAGCATTGGCAGGGGTGATAACTCTGCTTGTCTGTTCTTCGCCAGACGGCAGGGCCATTGCACTCTCTGATTCAATTACATGCCCTGCATAGGAGAAGCTGTGTTCTCAAAAAGAGTCAAGCTCCTAGAAAGCACTTTTGGAAGACTATGAAATTCTATTAATTTTTTTGAATTCACCAGATTTCATAAAACATTCACAGCATGTTTTGCTCCTGGTCATTCCAACATTTTTTTTTTCCCAAAAAAAGAAGGCAATTTACAGTCTGTAAGGAAGACTTTTTTTGCCTGCATTGCACCTGTCTGTCAATCACTGATCACATCTCACTGAAATACTAACATTTTGTGTCCTCAAAGCCAGAGATCTCTGAAATCGCTACTCCATTTTTGACAACTGAATACTCCAGATTTGCAGTAAGTGAGGGGGCACTCAGGTAGTTTTTTATAGTATTTGAGCTTTTTCATTAATTTAAAATGATAGGGGCAAATAAGTTTAGCTGTGAAATGTCTGCTGACAGGCCAGCAAAAGAAACATCAGGAACACATGTAACTAGAGGATAACTTTTCTAAGCCCAGATTTGTCAACAGCAACCAAGAAGGCGGAAACAGTGTGGAAATGTCATCTCCCAGTGGAACCAGTACCTAATTGACACTTGTAGTCTGCAATGTCTGTTTCTCATTTAACAGCATTCACAGTAGAGGTACTTAATCTTTACTCCATGTTTTCTTGCTTAGTCTCAATTTCTTACTTTGACACACAACAGAATCCTAAGGGGAAATGAAACTACAACCTAGCTGCTTGTAAACTGATGAAACCTTTCTGGGAGAATCAATCCAGAAGAGAACTTGATATGATAGACTGCAGCTGGCTCTATGCAAGTTTTACAAAGCACTGCCTTAAAACACATTGATTCTTTTTTTCCAGGGATAAAAAAAGAAGCTCTAAGTAGACCATCCAGTTTATTTCCACAAAGTAATTTTCAAATGTCGTTGAGCAGATCCTTGCATGGCTTCAAAGGACATTACTGTTTCCCTCTCACCTCATTTATTTGCCATGTTAAAAACTGCAGATGTTAGATGAGCATTTTTATTTCACTGCCTGGGACTGTTTAGTCAACTGGATCTGTGCTTTCAGGTTGATTGTCCTATAAGAGGGAGGGGGGTGCTCAGCACACTGAACTACCCATATTGAGAGGGTTTATATAAAAGGCTAAAGATCCCAAGGCATGCATCCCAGTCCTGCTGGGGGGTGACATTGGCCAGTGAGAGTCCATCAGCCCTGCATCTAAGGATAAGGGTAGCCTCTGTTAAAACAAAAGACTGTGTGCAGGGCTGTGAGCCTACAAAGCAGGGAGAGTAAATTATACTTTCACTATATTTTCTGTGAGTGCTTTAAACATTCAGGTACTGAAGACAAAGGTAGTGATGATTTTTGAAAGAAAAGAAGCAGAGGTTTTTACTCGGCTTTGAAGGTGGCATTTAAAGGAAATGGTTTGAGGAGAGGGAATTGGGGCAAGACACCTCAAAGGTATGTTCACTTAGCTTTATTTTCTGGGAAGGATGAAATTTTAGATTTGTCCTCAATATCCCCTGATAGCTCAGAGAGATGCCTCCCTGCTTGGCTGACTGCCTTCAGGCAGCTCCCAGCTTATTAGCTGGCTTCTGTGGTTCACTTCAGAGATTATGGCAGTCAGGGGAAGAGCCTAGAGGCAACTATTTGGGGACAATTAATTGCCTGATAGGAAACCAACTCACCTTAGACCTAGGATGACATTGATCAGGTCAGAGCAGATTTCTTCTTGCAGGGCATTTGTTGGGTAGTTATGACTTTTTCCTGTATAGTTTTTGTTTTTTGTGGGATGTCATATGTTCGGTTCTCTTTGTAAGTAGCACATCCTAGGTAGTTGACTCAGGGCTCCCCTATATTCCTTACTTGGTGAAAGTGTTAGATGGGTTTTTTTTTCATTTTTTAGAGCCACATATTCTATTGCTGTATGAAAGGCACAAGGCAGAGATGACATTGCAAAGCATGGGGAACTATGCTCAAGTGACAAGAAAAGGAAAGATGAAGAGACGTGGCACTTTGAACTCCAATGTTAAAAAATAAAATCAGATTTTAATTTATTTTTTTTTTAATGAGAGCATTCAAAATGCCTGCTACCTTACTGAGTAAAGCTGATCCTGAAAAACTGGCCAATTTTACATTTCTTCACCTAGTCGCTCTAGTGTTCCCAATGATTGATGTTTAATGTTCATTGTTTCTCCTCTTCTTTTCCTTCATCACATCACTTTCTCCCCTTGGTCAAATGTATTATACAGCACTATCTAGGTTTTATACTGTCATTCAGTATTCATTTGTTTGTCATTATGCTATTCATGTATTTCATGTGGGCTGTTTCTCTCTGCATTTCAATTTCTGCTTTTTCAAAACAACAAGACAGTGAAGTTAACAATAGATTTTCTGCTTACAGATTCAGAGAGTGAGGATTCAGTTGGTCATCTAAAATGCAAAATTACTTGCAGTTCTTTTCATGTAACTATGTGCTTCTTAAGTTGACATGTCATAGAAGACTTTAAAGAGGATTCTTCCTACCAATATGCAGATATAGGCAGTATCTTTGGCTTGTTCAAATGAAAACAAGATCAAACTAGGAAAACATCCCCAAACTCATCTTCCACACTGAAGTAATTTCATATGTGATAGCTATGTTTTTTCTTTTTATCAAAATATCTTTAATCTCTTTATTCCTTTCATGAAGAGACACCTTCACTTGTTTGAAGATCCTTGATCACCACATTCAAACTGGATGGCAGTGACAGTTCGTGTGCAGTGTTCTCTTGTCATACCCTCATGTGCTTTCTTTGAGGCTCACCTAATTTAAAGAGCAGGTGAGCAGAAGAGTTTTGGGCTGCTTCCTGTAAACTGCCAGAGCCTGTGCTGTGTGCATTCCTGGAAGCTAGAAGGCAGCAATGGACACGCCAGATATAGGGTGAGAGGGGGCTTAGCCCAATATAAATCCACCCAGCTACCAAAAGGAGTCTCACCTTTTCCTCTTGGCTTCTAGTCCATGTCTCAAATTCTTCCAGCTGTCGTTCTTGCCCTCCACATCTGGCTGAGAGATAATCTATTTCTTTGAAGTAGTTTAATCCAGGTTTTAGATTACATCATCTGACCTAAATTTTCATGTTGGTTTAGAGGTTCCCTTTTAAGGACTGAGCTAAAATGCTGAAGTGACACAGGTAGCAGAGGCAGACTTGTGTTTCAATAAGGCTTCAGTCCTAGGAAAACTGAGATATGCATATGACCACCCTGACAATGGTAGGACTCACAGGATTCAGGTAGAAGGGTGCAACATGTGGAATCTGTGCCTAAAATTTCACCCAGGGTTTTTTAGAATGTCTAGCTCAGCAGCCTTATATTCCACAAATATTAAAAAATACCAATGTTTCTTTCTGCTTTGGTAAGAGAAAAAATATCTGTGCCGCACCTTGCATGTGGGAACATCCCCAATTTTTTTTCTGTCATACCTACATTTAGGAAAAAACTTGTACTTCAGGGAGCCCCAGGAGCAGGCAGGCCTTTTAGAAAATGTATTTTTGTTATATTTGAAAGAAACATACAAGTAATTAATTTTTTTTAATCAGCTGTTTCGGGTTTTTGGCCTCCTAAAGTTAGAGCATGTTTTGATCCCTACAACTTAGAGTTAGTTACTGACTTAGTTATTACTCTTCACAGCTCTGTTTTTTTCTCATTCCCTTTTTCTCCCCTTTCAAATAGAGAATCTTGATTTTACATGAAATCTGGTCTGTAGGTGGCCACAATTGAAGCTGTTAAGGATTTATTTTAAAAACAAGAAGATCCCTCCTGCTGTGAAGACAATCTGTTAAAATAATATGCACAATTGAACGTGACCTAGTCTCCTTTTAGACTGTCGAAGTTTCTAAATTGAAGGGAAACTGGTCTCTCTTGTGCCAAAACAAGGGAATTTTCTGAGAGTAGCTTCTCTCTGTGGTGTGAAATGTCTTAACTTTCTCTGAAACACAGTCAGTTTCAGGTGAAATTCCTTTATACTTTGTTTTGACAGTCATTGAAGGTAAAGGCTTGAGGCTAAATCTGAGTCCTGAGTCTTGTGTATTTTGGAACTAAAACTTCAGGATTCTTTTGAGGGAATGTATCCATGTGTGAATTACTTGTGAGTAGTCAGAAAGTGCAATGCTTGGTTTACTTTTGGTTTGCCTGAGACTACAGAAATGCAGTAGCCTTCTTGCAAGCAAATGTGAGGTATGAAATTGCCTCACAGCTCTTCAAAATATTTCCCTATATTTGTAAATGGTTGTCTATCCTTAAAAAAGATACAGGATGGCTGTTGCAGAAGTAATTTGAAAAAAAGGAAAGAAATAATACCAAAATCTGAAACATTCCTTGTCCCAATTTTCCATACAGATATAACTGGAAGCAAGACTTGGATTTGTTGATGGAAATAAATACTACATTTTTGAAGTTGAGAAATATCTAATGCTTTTTTGTTTATTCAGGAATAAGGTTCAGGGTGGTCTTCCATGAAATCACTCTTCCCATTCCCAATGGGTTTTTTCATTAATAGCTGAAGATGTACCTTCAGAATACATTGTACCTCACAATGTATTCTTAGCAGCAGTGCCCAAATGCACATCAAGCCCTCAAGGCCAGTTACAGTCTTGGCCATATTCATAGCAGAGGCATGCTAAGGACTCTCATGAAGCTGTGTCCAGCTTCTGCCCAGGGGCAGGGGTTGAGCAAAGTAGGTTTGCTCACCAGAGGAGGTTCCTAGTGACCACTAAGTAAAGCCAACATGCCTACTCACAGGAAGGCAGTGAGGGGTGTGCAGAGGTGGGCATACTTGGTAGGGTTCCTCTCCTCCTGCCTTTGACACCTGCAGTGTAAATGTCCACATGTGAATGAGATGCCAAAGAGGCCATTCTAGTCAGTGGGGATCTATTTGTTGTGACTGATTGTGATGGTTTGAGTCAAAACTCTCCCCCAAACCCCCACAGTGTCCACAGCCCCCCCTTTCTTCCAACCCTCACCCCCCTGTTACAAACATGAGAGAGATAAGGAGAAGAAAAGAAAGGCTGAAAATGCTTTAGTGATTATATATAATGTATTAACCCTAATATGCAACTAAAATACTACATATACAATAATCAGAGAATAAGAGACCCCCCAGAACATCCCCTGACCCGTAGGGAAGCAATCAGAGATCCCAACAAGAAATAGAAACCCCCCTGTCCCAGAAGAAAATTAACAATCCAGAAAACAGATTAATATAAGCTAACAAGAGAAAATAAATCATTACGCTCCTCAGATAGCAGAATCTCACTCGGCATTCCATGCCGCTCTGGAGTCCACAAGGTTTGCTGAGCTTGACTCCTCCAGCCCTCCCCAACGCACACCGGAGAGAGAAGAGAGAGAAAAGATGGAGCCTGATCCGGAAAAGGAAGTGTGTCCCACCCCCAATTACACCCTTATTTACGTAGAAAATGTTGCATGGAATACCTGGGAATTGTAGGTTTTTTTTTCGTCAGCCCCAAACCTGGCTGTTCTGAAGGGGCCAAAATCAAACCATGACACTGATGGATTAGAGATTCATCTGGGTGCATGCGGTACTTGGTGGGCTGTGCTCCAGACTTGGATGTCACACAGCTGAGTGTAAGGCTGCTCAGCTGACCTGTTGCTGAGACTCACCCTTTATAAAGGAAGTCCAGAGACTATAAAGGAGTCCAGAGAAGAGCAACAAAGCTGGTGAAGGGGATGGAGAACAGGCCTTATGAGGAATGGCTGAGAGAGCTGGGGTTGTTTAACCTGGAGAAGAGGAGGCTGAGGGTAGACCTCATTGCTCTCTATAACTACCTGAAAGGAGGTCGTAGAGAGGAGGGAGCTGGCCTCTTCTCCCAAGTGACAGGGGACAGGACAAGACAAGAGGGAATGGCCTCAAGCTCCGCCAGGGGAGATTTAGGCTAGACATTAGGAAAAAAAAATCACAGAAAGGGTTATTGGGCATTGGAACAGGCTGCCCAGTGAGGTGGTTGACTCGTCTTCCCTGGAGGTATGTAAGGCATGGGTGGACAAGGTGCTGAGGGGCATGGTTTAGTGTTTGATAGGAACGGTTGGACTCAATGATCCAGTGGGTCTCTTCCAACCCGGTTGTTCTATGGGTCTATTATTCTACTGGTGTTTTTATCACCCTGAGCTGAGTAAAAGTGCCTTTGTCTCCTGTGTAAGAGGTCAGGGATATTTCTCATAGGCAACCTCTCCCTCCACAGCCAAGTGGAACACTTATCTCATAATACGCTCTGAAACATTGGGAGAGTGATTGTCTGACACAAGCAAGATCTATAACAACCTGATTGCCTTCTATGACACAGTGACTCGTCTACTGGATGAGGGAAAGGCTGTGGACGTGGTCTTCCTGGACTTCAGCAAAGCCTTTGACACAGTTTCTCACAGCATTCTGCTACAGAAACTGTCAGCCTCCGGCCTGGACAGACACACACTCTCCTGGGTGGAGAACTGGTTGGCTGGCCAGGCCCAGAGAGTGGTGGTAAATGGAGTTAAATCCAGCTGGAGGCCAGTCACAAGTGGGGTCCCCCAGGGCTCAGTGCTGGGTCCAGCCCTGTTCAATGTCTTCATCAATGACCTGGATGAAGGCATTGAGTGCACCCTTAGTAAGTTTGCAGATGACACTAAGCTGGGTGGAAGTGTCGATCTGCTGGAGGGTAGGAAGGCCCTGCAAAGGGATCTGGACAGACTGGACCGCTGGGCAGAGTCCAACGGCATGAGGTTTAACACAGCCAAATGCCGAGTCCTGCACCTGGGGCACAACAACCCTATGCAGAGCTACAGACTGGGTGAGGTCTGTTTGGAGAGCTGCCAGGAGGAGAGGGACCTGGGGGTGTTGGTCGACAGCCGGCTGAACATGAGCCAGCAGTGTGCCCAGGTGGCCAAGAAGGCCAATGGCATCCTGGCTTGTATCAGAAACGGTGTGACCAGCAGGTCCAGGGAGGTTATTCTCCCTCTGTACTCGGCACTGGTGAGACCGCTCCTTGAATACTGTGTGCAGTTCTGGGCCCCTCAGCACAAGAAGGATGTTGACGCTCTGGAGAGTGTCCAGAGAAGAGCAACAAAACTGGTGAAGGGGCTCGAGAACAGGCCTTATGAGGAGCGGCTGAGAGAGCTGGGGCTGTTTAGCCTGGAGAAGAGGAGGCTGAGGGGAGACCTCATTGCTCTCTACAAATACCTGAAGGGAGGTTGTAGAGAGGAGGGAGCTGGCCTCTTCTCCCAGGTGTCAGGGGACAGGACAAGGGGGAATGGCCTCAAGCTCCGCCAGGGGAGGTTTAGGTTAGAGATTAGGAGGAAGTTTTTTACGGAAAGGGTCATTAGGCACTGGAATATGCTGCCCAGAGAGGTGGTTGATTCACCTTCCCTGGAGGTGTTTAAGTTACGGGTGGACGAGGTCCTGAGGGATATGGTTTAGTGTTTTGTGGGAGTGGTTGGACTCGATGATCCAGTGGGTCTCTTCCAGCCCAGTGATTCTGTGATTCTGTGATTCTGTGATAACACGTTCTTCCTGTGAGCACAGGTTCAGACCCCACCCGTGTTAACCAAGCTGTCTGAAGTAAGCTTAGGAAATGTTCTGTTCTTTATTGATATAGCTGTAATGCACAGAGAACAAATGTGATTTGGTTGTACTTTATCCCCACTTCTCATGAGCATAAGTCAAAAGCTAAAAAGCACATTCTGTTTAATCACATTTTTTAGGTATATATCTCACAGCAAAGAGAAAAGACAATGTCAGATTTAGTGCCTGCATTTATTAAACACAATGCACTTTAAAGATGGAAATATACTGATCATGTTTGTCAAAACAAGTAGTGTTCATGTTTAAGGACAAAGCAACTGATGAAATTTCCTGGCCTAGATTCATCATTGTATTTTCGTGAGGTACAGTGACCTGTAACAAGGCAGTGCCAGCTGGACCAAGGCTATTCAGTCTGCTTCTCTGTCTTTCTCTATAGAAGTCTGTGTGTTGATGGATTTACCATGGTATCTGTCATAAGTTTTTACTGGATTGCTGTGATAAGAAAATGTTTTCCTCCTAACAGAATCATTTTGACTTAAACAAAATGTGACTTTTTAAACTGTTAAAAAAACTGACCCACAAAAACTCCGTACCCCAAATATGCTGTGAAGGGAGGTTTACATCCTGTGGTTTTTCAGATCTTCTGAGTTAAAAAACATTGCTGGAAAACACTGTGTATATAAGCCAGTGATTTGCCAGTTTCTAATTTACTGATTAGCAAATGCTATTTAAGTGTGTCTAAACCATGATTTAAAATAAGTATCTATGGTAAAATAAACAAGCTAATTGAAAACAGACAAATTTAAGTTCATATGAAACCACATCTATTGAAAAAAGCTGCTCTTTCAGTCATATGATCTCCTGTAGTCTGTCAAAATACTGTGCTGCTTCTTGAATGGAGTCACAGTGCTGCTTCTGTGGCTGGACTTGATGACCCAGTGGGTCCCTTCCAACCTGGTGATTCTATGATTCTAGTCACTGTGTTCTGTTTCCTGCTGGAGCTGGAGTTTCTTGGACCTATATATTAATACAAAACACATCAATGTGTAGTACAGTCTCGGTATCTAGGAAATAACAAACTAACTTTTGCTTGTAAAGTATGCTTGGAAACAGTCATTTTCATGTATTGTATGCTTAGAGAATATTAATAACATGCTAAATTTTTGGTTACTCATATTATTAAATGAAGCGGTCAAGTTAATTATCAAAATGTCATGAATCTTCTGCTTTATGTCATCAAGGAGAAACATTGAGTATCAAAGATTATCATGGCTGAATGGGGTTATGGAGATGCTGAAATGCACCTTAGAATTCTGATTTTGCTTTCCTAGTTCAGAATATTTTTCTTTTATTCCAAGTTTTCAACAATTTCTGTAAATACGCCATTCTGGTTTGTATACATTTTGCCAATTATCTGTTACAAGAGTACTACAAGCATAACACTATAATTTAAAGAGCCATTTTGGTTGAATGTCAAAGACCAACCCAAAGATATCTTACAAAAATAACAAACAAAGTAAGGTAGTTTGATTTGGTATGAAATCTTAGCTAATATTCACAGAAATGTTGTTAAGAAATGTTGTTTTCAGGAACACTGAAGCCCTATAATAATCAAGTTCAGAGGAAATTGCAGCCCCTCAGCGTACGTAATAGCAAGCCTCCTCAAGAGCAGATACTGCTAGCAACATAACTGCTGGAGGTGCTGGGCCAACAAAAAGAGAGCAGCAAGTGACATTTTGTCTCTGCCAAATCTGTGAAAATATATGCCTATCTTCCTCAGGAAAGAGAGGAAGCTCTCTCAGTAGAATAACCACCTTCCTGCTCTCCGAGTTCACAGGTTTTGTTATTCAACCTTATAAGAGAACAGAGAATGATATCACCTAGGAACACCAAGAAAAAAATATTAAGGGTTTCTTTTCAGAGCAAAGTAGTAGTTGAGCTGAGAACTGCTTAAGACTGTGGTCATGTTTTTTCCTCTGCAGTGATGTGAAGGAGATTGTCATTGTGGTTTGAATACTTCCCAGGTTAAATGTGGGATGCCAATTCTTTCTGGGAAGTGAGGTGCATTAGTAAAGAGAAAGTGAGGTGTTTAAGCTTGATTGATAGATATAATATTTACAATGTTTATGTCAATCTCATGACACCATAGATAGCATTTTGGGGGGATGGGAAGAGGCTTTCTTTGGGTCTGGGGAGGTTTTTTGATCTCACTCGCTTTTGCCTTCTCTGAGACGGTGATACTGGCTGGGCCCTTCCATAAAGAATCCAGTGAGGTGCTGCAGATGAAGGTTAATGTTTTGGTGTCATGTTGTAGCGTTAGTTTTCAGCTAGTATCTGATAAATCTAGGAGATGGGGCAGAACTTCCCCTTAAACCCAGGTTTGGGTTTAAATCATCATCTGACTTTAGTGACAGAAGGTGTCAACCAAATGTGTTCAAAATTTACGAAGTATAAAAAATATTAATCTTCCACAGTTCTACTGTGGAAAGGGAGCTTTGCTCTTTTGACATGTTTCTTGAAGGAGAAGGTTAAGAATTTGTACTTAAAAAGCTTTCCTGTTTTTGAATTGTAAGACCAAATGTGTTTATCACAGATTTGTTGGAGTCCTTGTAGCAGTGGAAGATCCAAAACCAAGTGGGCCTATCTCATCTTTGCAAGTCCCAAGTTCTAAACCTGTAAAACTGAAAAGGTTTGTGGAGTTGATGCATGAGGAAATTGTGCTTGCCAGATATTTTTTTTTTTTCCAAATTGAATATTTTCTTCTTAGGGAAAGTAGGAAAAAATTGTCAGTTTCATAGCAAAATATAGTAGGGTCGAATTCCATTTCAGTCTTGGTGAAATTATGAAGAAAGACCTAACATGTTTAGTTAATATTGGAATTTAATTATGAATTGTTGAACCCCTGTATTTTGTTCATAATTGGTTGGAATATGTGTTTGCCAACTAGCCTGGTTTAGAAATTTTGTTTCCTGCAGAGGCCCGGTACCTCTGTCCCAAACTGTCAGGTTTTTTTTCAATGTAGGCTTCATATGAATTCTCTCAATTATTTCTACCTTAATAGTGGACTGGAAATGCAAAAGGACTGATACAGGTGAACAAATAAGAAGTTTTCAAATCAGGCTCCCATGTTTTATTGATTCTTGTATTACCTCAAGCAAAAGTAATTGTACTGAGAACTTTCACAAAGCCTTGGTTTATTTTCATCCCCTATTATATATCCCTGGGGATAACTCAGAGTAGCTCAACAGTTCCTCTTCTATCGAAGTGGACTACTATGAAAAGAGACATATATAATGAATTTCAGTGAGAGAGTGGCAGGGTCTTTGCCTCTGAGACTCTATCAGAGAAACCAATGAAAACTATGTTCTCAGGACCTGCTAATACTACTAAGTAAAAATTAAAAGTGACAGAGTCCTAGTACTGTGGGACCACAAGGGAATAAACTTAAGGTGCTTCATGTAGTTTGGTGCCAGAATGGATTCCCAGCATAAAAATATTCCTCCTTTTTCACGACTGTGTCTTTGAAGCTTCAGTTTGATTTTTGTAGCTTGCACTCTAGCTTCATTCTATTGTTTTCTTTTCTTTTTGGTTTTGCTTGTTTAGTTGCTGTTGACTGTGGCCCTGACTAAAAGAGCAGTTGCTCTTATACCTCTTGAAGGATGCCACCAAGATCCTGAATCTGGGCTGTATAGTTTCTCATCACCCCAGCAGAAGCCTATTTTAGAACAGGCATTGGATGAAGTGTAGCGTCAAGATACCACCTTAAACCAGAAGGCGAATCACAAGGCCTGTTTCAAAAGGTGTCAAGGGTCAGAAAAATACTACCTGCAAAATAGCCCCCCAAAATGTAAATGAACTTCGCATGACATCACGATTTCCATAGATGCAACAAAGGTATTTCCATATACAATTTACATAAATAATTGTCTATTGCATCAATGTCAGACAGTGATAACATGACTAGGAACTCATCTTTAAGACTTCTTCAGGGTTTGGAGTTGTCAACTTTTGATTCGCTAAACTATTTCTGATTCAGACCACTATTGAACAAATTTACAAGTATGATTTTCTTTCCTGGCTTTTATAGTCCTTGGAAGGATCACAACCTGGGAAGTTAAATTGCCAGTCATTTTCCAGTCACAGTCTTTGCCTGTCAACAAGATTAATCATCCTGCAAGTGAATTCAGTTTTCCTCAGGAGGTGGAGAATCCCTTGGCACAACCTTGCCCTGACTGTCTGGTGGGGCTCTGTTGACTTGGATGGAGGATGGTCTAATCTGTTCACTGTTTGACCTCAAAGCCTGTCAGATCTGTGATTCCTCTGAAGGGTACATAAAGCTAGCAGTGACTTGCAGATCTCTTAGCAGCAGACCATTTTAGGCCATAGGGGAGAAAGACTTGTGGACTTCAGTCTGGGCTTGCTTATCTGAAGGACTGTCACGCAATGTACTTATTCCTTCTTCAAGTAGTGAATTGTGTATGCCCATTCCACAGATATTCTCCAGCAGGTTAGAAATGCTTTAACACTCCTATAGTGCCTGTAGCCATGTCCACTTTCTCTTTGATTAGTGTGAATTCTGTGAATTGAAAGATCAGTCTTGGTCTCCATCTTCTTGAGATGCCTCCAAGAAATAATCTGGAACTGCTAGAAGCTATAATGTTACTTGTTAAGTGGCACTACTCATTTTGTCTGTGATTGCTGATAAAGTGATGATGGGTTATCTCTACCTGAGCAGTTCTGGGTAGAATATGTCCATTTTCTTATTTTCATGCAAGTGTTAGAAAGAAAAATGGAAATTTGCTGAATATTTTTAACCCCCAGGGGAGCTGCAATCTGCATCTAGAAAGAGTTTCTTACCAGGTAATATTTAGTAACCATGCTGGAGCAGCTCTTTCACAAGGAGGAGTGCTTCTTGTGTAGCTAGCTCTCAGTCCCAAATCAATCACCAGTTAGCATGGGCTGTCATAATGAAAAAAGAGGGATATTTAGCACCAAATTATCATGAAGCACAAATATATGGATGCTGTAAAGGCAAACAAATAACGTTGATTCCTTTATATATATTTAATTGCAGTGCCAGTATGATTCTTTACATCTGTTATTTCTCCTCACTTACCTTCTTCCCAAAGACAATTGTATCAGGGCTTCTATTAATTCAAAAGAAGTAGAAAAAAAATATGTTCAGAGGTTTCTGTCTATAAACAGAACCTGCTCTTTATTGATACAGGCTTAGTTTTGTTTCGGTCATGGAACAGAGCCCAGGTACCTGTGTCATTCTCTCCACAAAGTCAGGAGGTGTTATGTCTCTGGTGGATTGATGAGAATTTGTCTTATTTCAAAAAATTGCTGCTTGAGTCAGTAGGAGGAGGGAAGGATATCTGTCAGGATGAGAAACAGTCCTTAAGGGGCTGGGGTAGAGGGGGCAAAGGATAAGAGCTGGAGTGAATTGCAGCCCCTGGAAAACTCTCCACCTGCAGAGTAAAGAAAACACATTTTTTTGCCTGAGGAAGGATCCTGGGGAGATGTTAGTCTTCTGAATATCTTCTTTTTGAGGAAATACACTGGAGATTAGATCTGACTGTAATGCATTCCATACCTTGGGTTGGCACATGCTGTATGTCTAAGATGGGTCAGCTAATGTGATAGCCCTTATCAGTGGGAAACTGATGGAGAAACAAAAAAAAGCATTCTTGGATGTAGCACTGGCCTGGAGCTTTTTAGAGCAACCGATTCTTGTTAACTGGGAAATGGTAGGATTTGGGATGGGTTTTTTTTTAACTTGTAACTTTTTCAAGACACCTTTTATGATTTCTTTCTCCACTTCTATTTCTGCTAACACTTTATAGAAATCCTAGTTTGGATATTCTCTAAAGCAAACTTTACTGGGTTTCATACCTGACATCTCACTTCATTTTGAGATGCCAGCTAACCATAGTTAATGACAAAGATTGCCAAAAAATAGGAAAGAAACACACAAATATAAGGACTCCTAAATACTTTGATTGAATCAGAAACATATTTTCTTATCCTTATATATTGAGTTCAAACCACTTTTAAGGTACTCATATTTCAACATGTTTCAGGATTGGCCAACTTTTCAAAAATTTAATGTTTAAGCAAGAGAGAAAAGGTATTTTCTGCCCAGATTTAATTACCCTAGAGTTTTAAACTAGTCTGCAAATTGATTTGCTGTAGTTTGACAGGAGGAAAGCCTAGCTATGTAGCAGAATGCTAGTGAAAGCAGATCTCTAAACATTTATGTTCCATTTTACCTCGTACCTGAGGAGGTGAGAATCTTTCTTTACGCCATTCAGAGTCACTAACAGAATCTGAGCATTCCCTTATAGGTAAACATTATGCAAAGAATTCCATAAACATCAGATATGGTTACTCATTAGAGCATGGACTGAGTAGAATATATTAGCTGTCAGAGGAGCTGCTCTTCTATCAGCAGGTGGCTGCAGCATTATCACATCCTTATTATCTAGGTTACGCTTCTCACAGCTGCAAATACTATAAGAGTGAATTATAAAGATCCTTCAGCTGTGTTTCAGGCTTAGAAAACAGTGGTGCTGTTGCACAGGCGCTTTTATTTTGCATATTTACTGGACAAAATGTATTACATATCTTTTTCTTTTTTTCAGGATAATACAGTTGGGTTTTTTTCCAGATACTAGTTATCAAAAGGAAATGGTGTTGATTCTGATGTAGACTGCATAAGGAATCCTGGGTGTTCTTTTAACATCCTACATACCTTCAAGATATTTCTTGCTGTTCCTGTGATCTTATTTGAATAACCTTGCAAATTATTGGAGGGAAAGGTTATTTCATTATTACATCCCTATTACTTTTTCCTACACAAACTATGAACTAGGATACTGAAGTGCTAGAAACTTTTTAGGTCACATAGATGACTCTATAAATAGAGTCTCTGGAAAGTCAGATCAAAAGTAGGTTTGTAATCCAAGTCAGATCATTGACTGCCTTTTTAGCAAGGAGCAACATCCTGGTCAACAGTGGGGAGTCTCACTGCTCTTGTGTTGAGTTCAGTATCAGCATCACTTACATGATTAGGCCTGGCTTACCAGAAAGGCAACAAAACCTCTGTCTGCTCTCTTTCGGAAGTTATGGAACATGTCTGCAGCTTGAAGTGAAATGTAGTCCACTGTACTGGACATTGTGGGTGAATGCAAAAAGGTTCTCTAGCTGATGGCCACAAAACCTGTGGAGTTTCTTCTCCTTTCACTAATTCTTTCATCTCCTACTTGTGGTTTTAACTGTTTTTATATTTGAACTGTAAACTCCAACTCACGCTTTTCCTTTTTCTTTAACTTAGGACTGATAGATGATGTTTTACCAGGTATCTTTCCCGCATTAGCTCCCCTGAGTTCTTACTGAGGTCATTCAACAAGTGATAAGGACAGAGTAGTCCTTATCACTTGGATGATGGGATGAGCATGAAGATACAAAGAGATGTGTTGTTTACTGTCTTTTTTTTTTCACACTTCTTTGCCTTCAATTGCCAATTGTTTTGCAACATGTTTGAAAAATTTTTCTATGAATCATGGCCCCATTACTGAAATTATAGATATGTGGTGACCTTTCTGTTTGTGTGAGGATTGTTTTTATTTTGGTAGTACTCTGCAATGGTATTGGCGTCCTTTCTCACGCATCAGACAACCATAAGTCAAACAGTGAACTTGTGAACATGGCACATTTAGTTTTGTGTTGCCTAGATTCTTTTGGTAATGTTTCCAAATAAAATCCATAAGAAGGAGTTGAGAAAAAGTAGGCTATTCTACCCTGAAAATGCTAAGTTATTACTTCTACAACTAAGGATTACCAGCCTTGTTGGGTTTACCAAACAGGCCCAAATGAAATTCGCTGTTCTTGTGCCTCTTTTTTATTCTGTATGTTAGGTCATGTAAAGCAGTAAAAAGATGTTCTCTCATAATTCTTGGGGAAATCTTTAGAGGAGTAGAAGGGAAAGGCTTGCTGCAAAAAGAAAATTGCAATCTAGAATTGTTTAGTTATTTTGACAGTAGAATACTTGTGTTGGAGACACAGCCAGGGTCTGCAACTTGACTTGATTTTCCTGAGAATCTGCCATGGGAAAGCCTGCTTCCCTAACTGAAATTTAAAGAAACTGGGGACAAAGGCTTAAAGAGAAGAGTATAACAAATGTTAATGAAGAATAGATCGTGTGAAAGAAAGAAGCATCTCCTTTTTTTCTTTCACTTTCCTGTTGATGATTCATACAACTTTTATTTCTTCCCTCAATACTCTCCTCTTTTGCCCCTCCAGAACTCCATTCTCCAAAAGGCTTGCTGCTGCAGAATTACAAGGAGCTTCTATGAGTCTCATGCCTGCCAATCATCTAGGTTCTGCTGGTCTAACAAATTGCTGTGATTTAGATAACTTATCTGAAGGTGTCCTGGTGGTTGGGTCAGGATTCTGCCAAGCTGTGGTTCCTTACCACAGTGCTGCTCTCTCCCCAGGATGAACTCTGCCATTTGCACCCTGTACACACCATCCCGCAGCTCTTGACAGGCTTGGCAATCCTGAAGTGGAATTCTGAGGCTGTTGGAGCTCAGTGTGGCTACATGCAAGCCCAGTAAAATATTTGTTGTGCTTTGGATACAGAATGTGCACAACTTGTGCCAGAGAATGAAGATGTTAAAAAAACCACCTAATTTTATTAGAAACCCAGCTGCACCTTCCTTTGAATTTACTCTTGCAGCATGCCACATTCCCATCACATATGGGTCCAGTATGTTGGGTCCATATCCCCTCTGTTTTCTGAAGGGAAACTCAAAAGTGTTAAGCAAACTGCATAAGATAATCAGATTTTCTAATTCCAAACTCAGTGATCAGACTGATTGCAAAGGATCCTGAATGGTGTATATAATTGGACTTGTGCCTTTGAAACAAACATTGTTTTGTCTTCTCTAAGTAGTGAGATCGTGTCAGTAAGAAAGGGAAGAAGGGTAAATCAGGCTGCAGTGATATGTGTTGTGTAAACAGCAGACAAAGGTGGCAATGAACACCTACCCCTAGGAACCAGGTCTAACAGCCTGTTGCTGCCCAAACTGATTCTGTTAACATGTTTAGCAGTAGATAGATAAGCAGATAGGCATTTAGATTTGATATTTGTCTGCAACTATACTGACTGACATTGCTTTAGGGAAAAAGCTGATGTGTAGTTGCCTCGCTAGTTGTTAGCAAGCTTTGGTGGGAAAGGGGAGAATGCACTGCTGAGTAGCTCTGGGTGTCTTCAGGAATACTCAGAAGTGCATGTCCACTCATATCAGCCAAACAGATCAAGAACTCAAAGCTCTTCTGTCTGTCACATCAAAACCTTCATGTGAAACCTTAATTTATTGAAAGCTTTCACTAAGCAGCTTATCTCACAACGTAGAGCACTTCTTACTACTTACAGGCCTTTACTGGATACTTGAGAGGTATAGATCTTCTGTTGAGGTCTGAGAAAGGAGCAGACTTGGAGATAATGTAAATACCTGTTTTCTTCTAGCAGCATGAGGTAATATCATGCCAGAGAACAGATGATACAAAGATAATAGGCAGGTTTTTCTTTATCTTATTCAGAAGTTACAGAGGCAGTTAAACTTTCTAGGGTTTTTCTTCTAAAATCCAGAAAATACCTTAATCTAATAATAACTCACATAAAAATAATGTAGAAAGAAGTCTCCTGCAAAGCAAGGGTAAACTCAAAACAGCACACTGGTGCTTATATTTGGATTGAATTTAGAGTAATTCAACACTGAAGATTAAAGGCCAAACTCTTAGCTGGAAAAATTAGATTTAGAATACAGTTTTAAGACCAGCAGACTCATTCAAAAGTTGTAAATTCATTCAGCTTTTTGATGCTGGGGAAGAGGAAAGAACTTTTCAAAACATGAACATTGTTGTTGCAGAAACCTAAAGCTCACTCGGAGTGTATTACGTTCCTTTGCATAATGACTTACAACATTCAAAACAAGGCCATACACAGCACTGGTGAAATTCATTACAAGGAGAGATGTGCTAGGATAAAACAGCGTGTGCCTTCCTTTTGAAAGATACTCCTGCATTGTCATAATGATCCCACAGGAGAAAGTTATTTAGAGATGTTACTTAGTACCGAGGCTTAGACTTTGTAACTGACTTGATGACTAGAAAACTTTAAATCAAAGAGAGTGAAGTGTTGATATCCTCTGTACTCTTTAATGCGTTTCTATTTAGAATAAGATTGTGAAATGGCTGTGATTTGTTTCAAGAAAGGTTTTACCTTCCTAGTGACTTAAAAAAAAATAACCTGGGAGTTTTCAACTGTCAGAAAAGTCAGGCAAACATCAGTCAGTGAATAAAACATTTAGAATTCCCAATCAACAGTGCAAAATTCACCACTAAAGTACCTTAGATGAATAGCTGTCAGCTATTTTTGCTATTTATATGTTATCATTAATTTACTCCATTGTTC
Source organism: Piaya cayana (assembly GCA_013389865.1). Classification (NCBI taxonomy): domain Eukaryota; kingdom Metazoa; phylum Chordata; class Aves; order Cuculiformes; family Coccyzidae; genus Piaya; species Piaya cayana. The sequence continues at coordinate 144,168 of WAAB01024894.1, forward strand.
CTTGGAATTCCCTTTACCTGAATACAAAAGATGGCATTACCAAGTACCTTTATTAATTATTTCACCCTGGCTTTCCCAATAGTTCAATTAGATGTTTACTAGAAAACAAGCACAGATTGAAAGCTGGTCCTATTCCTGTCAGGAGCACAAAACCTTGTAGATAAAAGCAAAACATGTTATTCTTTTGGAAATGTAAGAGATGTCTCCTTTTGAAATTCCTGGTCATATTTTTGAGAACATTGTACAAAATTCTGGGTTTTACCCTATGCAGTGAAGGAATTCAAGTGCTCTTTTGCAACTGAATGACTGGCAGCTCTCTCTTCTCTTCCTTTGCTTATACCAACCTCCTCATAGTCCATGGAGTTCCTTCACTGTTACGTACTACAAGGTATACAAACAGGGAGGAGAAAAGTTGCTTCTCATAAATCCCCTGATTTCTGCAACCAGAACCTACAGGTACAGTTTTGAAGGCTACAGAGGCAGAGCAGGAATAGAAAAGCCAGTAGGCATGAAGAACATCTCTTTGGACAGCCTATACCAAAAGAGCCACAGAATCTGTGACCTGTGAGAAAAGCCACAGCAGAATGTCAGAGCTGTAACAGTTTTCTCTGATGCTGGAAGCACTATTGAATAACTGTGTGGGAAAAAAAAAAAGCTATGCTAACCTCTGGTAACAGATGTGTAGAGATGTGTAATGAATGATCCCCATAGTTACATATGTTTGTGGATTCCTCTCACATACTCTCACATAGGAATGACTATACTTACTGGATGATATTCAGCTGTTCTCTGGGTCAACTGTATTCAGTAGTTATCTAGAAAGAGATGTGAAAACAACTATAACATTCCTCAACATGCCCATTCGCACAAAAATTCTCTTGCATGCAGGAATACAAAGAGACATGTTTCCAGGAATTCACATACAGTGAAATTAGATATATGATGCCTGCATTGAATAAATGGGTTGTTTCAAACTCACCTTAGATAAAGCTTAATTGCAAAATCCTTTTGAACATTGCAGATTTTATTTCCAGAACCCTGCAGTTTTTGACCTGGGCCTTGATAAGTGACACTTAGGAGTTTTTGACATGTTTGTTACATAAACAACAGATTTCAGCATGCACACAGAAATGTTTTAATATGTGAGTAGGTAAGTTGTATCTGGGACAAACACTTCTTTTCACGTGGCATAGAGATCTTCAAATTGTTCTTCATATAATTGCTAGGAGAGGCTGCAGACTCTCCAGGGTGTGGCAGCCACCAATTTACTGATAGGTTGTTTACAGTTACTAGTTCTCTGCTAAGGTTTTGTGACAGAGCCAAAACATATGGATAGAGGGGGAAGGTAGTAGAAATCAATAGTAGAAGCAGCTAAAAAAAAATCATAAGAGTCTTCACACTCATTTCTATGCTGGTTATGCATAATTTCTGAAAAAATATCACAAGAAAACATGGGAGAAACACAAAAATAACCCATCTCCAAAATCATGTTTGTTTTCTGTTATGCATTTCATCATACACTTCAGCTTCCTCATTTGTAATGATAAGGGAGAAATGAAATGCAGTGACCCAGACAGGTGGATGTGGACTCAAACACACATTGTAAATGTGGGGTGAGTCAGGTATTCTACATTGTAATTATGGCAAGAAGGTTGTCTTTAGCTTAGAGGCTCCTAGTGGAGAGATGAATGTAGTAGCAAAAGCTGGAAAAAAATCTTCATTTATTTCAAAGTTATTCTTACAGTTACTTTGAAGAACTGAATGGTAGTTGGGTTTGATCATTCGCATGGCAACCATGGTTTGGGCAGGATCTTCACTTGTATGGTTTTCCTGTTTCTTAAGCACTTTAATTCTGGTGTGGCATGTCCTCAACTTTTCTAATGATGCACATGCTTGAGTGTGCACAAGTACTCACATACACGCACTTGGGAAATGCATTACATTTCTTGATGCCTCTAGGTGTTTAAATTCAGAGCCTGCACGCAGCTTTTCAGAGACAGCTCAATTGCACAATGATGATGAAGCATTTCTATATGCAAAGACTGTCAGTCATGCCAGATTGCACTGTGACGTGAGATCTTGATAAAAATCAGTTTACATTTTGAAAAATAAAGAGTCTCAAAAGGGAAACCATAATGTAATTTTATTGCAGGTTTTCTGAATTATTTTCAAGTCCATATAAAAGTGTCCATGTGATTTCTATTGCTTCTGGTTTGCTCTAGAAAATGCACATGACCAATCTGCAATCTCTTCTAATGGCTGAGTATTGATCTTCAAGTCCTCATTCACAAATAAAAGGTTTTCAGGCAAAACCTCTACAGTCTGCTAACAATGCAACCCCTCAAAGAGTAGCAATAACTGTTACGGAAGCAGAGCATGAAAATGTCATCTGCCATTTCTGCAGCAACCTGCAGCCTTGCCTTCGGGTTCCACTTATTAATCAAGCGTTCAGCGTCCAGATGTTCGGTCTCAATTGACTGCTAGGGACATTGCGTTTAAGCTATAAAAGTTTGAGTCAAAAAAACCCAAAA